>CANYBF012026712.1:0-42412 GCA_948192965.1 Dalechampia spathulata
ACCATTCCCTCAGAATAATACCATAGCATTTAATCATCCAAGTATATTCTAAGTGTGAAGAGTGGATGTAACAAGCATACATACATACATACATGTATACTAGTGTACAAACTACTAGGGTCTCTCGTGCGGGTGTAACAACCAAAGCTCATAAGAATATTTGCGTATCAGGATTTTTGGATCGGTACAGGCGTACATGATGCGGTACGGCCATACACGACTTAAAAGTTATGTTTTAAAGTCAAAATTAGGTTAGTTTTTGCAAAGTTCATTCTCCAAACACAAATAGCTTTTCTTTTCTTCTATCCTCTTTGAGTTTTGAGTTAAAAGGAAGTATCTTTTCAAGGTAAGATCTTCTATAGGTTTTAACTTCTATATTTCACTTGGATTCTATAAGCTTTATACTTGTTTTCTATTTCTTTAGAGAGTTAACCAAAGGTGATTTGTGTTTGATTGGTATGTATATAACATTATTAGAGTGTTTTTTCAGAGATATAGATGATAGGTTGCTGAAAATTGATGGTTGTGTATAATTGATTGAGTTTTTGTTGTAATATATGGAATTGGTGGAAGTTTTAGCTAGAAACTTTAGTAATTACTGTTGGAAGTTGGTCAATGAGGTTTACTGATGTTTGAGAGGTTTAAATTTTTAAAGATTAATAGAAAAGAGGATTATAGATGTTGGTAGATTGAATTTAAGTTATTAGGTTGGGTTTTGTTCTTTTAAAATGGAAAGTGTATGTTATCTTAGAATGTTTGAAAACATGATTGAGTATGAATTCCTTAAGATGCTAAGTTAAGAATAATGTGTGAATGACTGTACTAAATGATGTAAAATGAAAATGTTGCAGGTTTAACAAATGAGACTCCCAATTCTCTTCAGGTTATCGATAAGGGTAAAGCGATAGCTTGTGCTTTTCACTTCTTGACCCACTAAAGGTCTTGAAATGATGTTTTTTCACAGCTGATTGCTTGTTATAGCAAAGTAATGAGTTTATCTTATGAATGGTATTACATGGTTATTATTGCATACGAGCATTAAAGCATCATTTAAGCATCATGTCATGAATCATCCATACATAAAAGACATATTCATGACATTATAGAAAAGTTATAAGATAGATAAGAGGGAAAGAAATAAGATGTTACAGAAAAAGAAACATTATGGGTCATCCAGTTAATGGATTCCTTGAAGGAATCATACAGATACAATGGCTCTCCCAAGGGAGATGAGATTCACAGAATCCTATAGTTATACGTATATTTAGCCTTCTACAAGAGTTGAGTACCGGTACCTAGAGGGACCTAGTACGGAAAGGAATTGCGCACAATGTTTCAAAATGAGATAAAAGATTACAAAGAAATGAGGGAGAGTGCACAATATAATTGTATTCTCACAAAGCATACATTATCATCCACATATAGTGAAAACATAAGGATTAATGATGATGGATATTTGATACGAATGGGTATACATGTCATATACATATGGATATGATGATTCTTTTATATAACAATGGATGGAGGAAAAGTTATAAAGAATTGCATTTGGTATTTATTCTTATATTATTTATGTTAAATATTCAATGTTGAGATAGTAAGATGTCAATTGATGTTATATGATGATGATACCTTATTTTGTGAATATTATGTGAAAGTTGATATTGTTATGTTATCAATGAATATTGAAATGTCACGTACATATTGTTAAGCACCACTGAGTTATATACTCAGAGTTTGTCATTTTGATGAACGCAGGACATAGTTTAGTCGGGGAGCTATAAGAGTAGCTGATCCACAGTTAGCTAAGGTCGGGACTTTCGTAAAGCCCTATCTTGGATGCAATCTGAACTTTTATAATATAATCTAAGATGTTATTTCTTGTTATGTACCATATTTTATTTGGCAGTACTACTTTTTTTACAATGTTATAAAATATACTAATGTGATATTTGTGATATTGCTATAACTCTTTGATGTGTATATGATAATGTTGTATAATGATTGTAAGCAAACGGTATAATGGAAAAAGAAAATTTCATCATGAAATTCGATGAACAGTAATTAATGAATAATACTTGATGAATAATACTTTAATTTTTTTTTAGAAAAAGGAGTTTGTTATTATGTATCCTTGTAGTGTAATAAATAATTTCTTTTCTTAAGAGATTATTAATTATACTACGAGAATATGTTATATAAGTTTGAGGTATGAGACATATAGAGAAACACTAGAATGCTTAGACTTAGGGAGGTCATCGTTCAAAATAAGAGGCATCAAATTACTATGCATCAATAAATAAAGAGGGGAGAGGGCGACGACGACGTAGTGATATGATATGAAGAATACTCATAATATGTCTTTTTTCTTTACCTCCAACCACATCAGTTTCCATCAACTCTGTATTACCATAATGCGCCTCTTTATTTTGGTATCTAGCCAATGAAAATGGTGTTTTGGCCTCTGAAACATAAAGCAGGCGGTAACACAAGATTTGTCGTGCGATAAATTAGCCAGTAGCCATTAACTAATGGAGAAAATCAACCACCAACGACACGGCAAATTGCCAAGATGGGACAGCTTACGCCGGGAAAAAGAAAGACAAAGATATTAGCACAATAAATGCTTAAAGATCTCCATTTTTGTCGTCTGAAAGATAAAGCAAAAGAAACAAAGGAAATAAAAAGAAGAAACATGCAGTAACATACATATAATATTATACAAAACAAACATCTGTATGCAATAGGAAGAGGTAGATCCAGACAAAACTTCAAAAAAGAAACCCATCCTTTTCTTGCTTTCTTTTTCGCAGATACAGAAACCCGGTTACTTCGCTTTTAATCCCTCACTTACTACACCTCTCCTCACTGACTATTTTCTGTTTCTTTTCAGAAAACGCAAACTTTGCTGCTCTCTTTCTCCTTGTAACTTCTCAATTGGCAAGGGAATATTGTTTGAGCTATTTCATATGAGATTCTAATAGTTTAATAATATAAAAGTGAAGGCCAAGATGGGTTTGCTTTTCAAGGATTTGCTTAAAAGTTTTTCTTGCAGACATGGCTGGTCTTATGGAGTTTTTTGGTGCTTTGACCATCGAAATTCCATGTATCTTCTTTCTCTCGGTCTTTTCCTTTTTCATGTGTTTTGTCTTTTCTTTTCAACTTAAATATATGGTGGCTAGGTGCATCTTCGAAGTTTTCAAGTTTTAGGCGCTTCACGTTTGCAATATGTGGCTCATGATACATGAAAATTTGTAATTCTACTTTTGTATCTACAGAATCTTTATCTGAATTTGGTTTTCCATTTCTTGGAGCTTAGATAAACAGCTAAAGAAAAGACCTTTTAAGTATAATGTGTCTAATAGTAAGTAAATTAGTTCTGTATCCTGATATGCACTCTACTTGAGTCTTGAAATTTTCCCTTTTACTGCGTGAGCCTATTTCTCAAAGTAGCTAAAGAAAAGTTTTGACATAGTTTTTGCTTATGTATGATTAATTGATATTAATTTGCTTGTAAAATTGCATGGGGTGTTACCAGGTCGTTGAACATGGAAGATGCTTACTATGAAGAAGAAATGGGAGCCTTGGTTAACAATATGCTTCAACACGTGCACATACTAGGTGAAGGGTAAGCTACAAGTTGTTCCCTTTTCCTCCATTTCTGCAGTGCTCTTAAGGGTGTCATCATTTTGGTTAGATTTCTAACGTCAGAAAAAAATTACATTAATTATATAAAATTTTGTTGCCGTTTATGTAATCCAGAATTGTTGGTCAAGCTGCTTTATCTGGCAAGAGCTGCTGGATTTTTGCAGATGCTAACAGTAGAGGATGCAATTCTGCTGGTTCTGCCGGAATCAATGATATTTATCAGGTGCTTCTGCTTGTCATTCTTCCTTTGCTATTATTACAGGATCAAATAGTTGTTAATTGGAGTTCTTGTCAAGATAATCAGACTATGTAATTTCTTTCTCGCAGGATGATTCTGAAATTCATTGCCAGTTTTCTTATGGCCTAAAGGTAGACGCTTTTTCCCATAGCGACATTAAGCTGCTTATATTTGTTCACCCAAGAACATAGCCCATTCTTACTGACTGCTAAATCCCATTTACAGACGATTGCAATAATCCCCGTGGAATCTCGAGGAATAATGCAATTTGGATCCGTTAAAAAGGTTAGCACGCTGAGAACACAACACCATCCAGGCCAAATTATATTTGGAAAACAGTGTCTGGTCTTTTACTTTCATCCATAATTGGAAAAACAATTCCAGATCTGGCTCTAGTTTAACAGCATGAAAGTTGCATTACAATTAATCCAAAATTGCATGAATAGATCCTACATTGATGTCCAGATTTCCAGACCATTTGTGTTTGCCTTCCATGTGATACAATTTGTACAGTAGATTTGGTAGTTAGCACATATTGATGAATGGTTACTTTAATGATGTTACTGTTGCAGATTCTGGAGACGCCACAGTTTATAGATCAAGCAAAAAGATTGCTCAGTGAGGCACAAAACATAAATGGGATTCTTTACTCTGACAACGCACCTTCATCTCTGAACAGCCAGAACTGTGATCTAAATCAGTGGTTTGCTTCCTTCTGCAATGATAATATAACACCGGTGCATAGTGGCAGCTGCAGTGAGCAGATGCAAACAACTTATTCTTCAATGAATCTTGCTCAGCTCTCTCATGTCCCCTTAGAAATTGAACATGAAAAGATGGATTTTTTGTATTTGGAATTATCTCATCTTACTAACCAGTTGCAGACTGCTGTTGAAACTCAAGTAACACCATCGAGTAACCCAAATATTCAGTTTCAGCAGGTTTCCTCGCAATCTGTTATTTCAGCGGAAAAATCAGTGGCAAAAACCCCTTGCATTAGTACTTGTAGTGATGGAAGTTCTCTATTAACTGCGTTGAAGTCAGAGTTTACATCTGAAATGGAGGTTCGTAATGATCCAATTGTGTTTTCTTCAAAAGAAAATACTCCAATGTATTGTTGGTATGCAGAGCAGGATACACACCGCGAAACATGTTGTACTTCATTGTACATGGAAGGATCCCTTAATGCAGAAAAACTTGTCCAACAAACTTCTGCTATATCAAGGAGCAAGACAAATTCTCCGCCACCATTTCATGACAGTGAAGGTGGACTTCTTGAAGGTGAAAATGGTCAACGAACGTTCCTGGATGACTTTCAGTTAGATGATTTTCCATCTGATCTCTCTAACTGCGTTGCAGTGGAGTGTTTTGATATACCGGAGCATGGCATCAGCAAAATGGTGCCCATGGCGGATAGGAATGTCTCACTATCAGGAGTCACTTCAGTGTCATCCGATTTGCTTGGAGATGTTATACTTGACACTCCATTTGCACAACCGGCTCATTCAATGCAAAGTTCCATCACTGATTCATATGTTTGTGCTAGCCAAAAGAAACCTATTCAGGGCAATGATTTCTCTGAGCATTTGGCATTGGAATATGGACGTGGACAAACAGGGGATTTCAAGGTAAGTATGATGAAGCCAGTAGTGGGTGGTGATCACATGGCCAATAGTGCTGGTGTCTCGAGATATGTGCCAGAGTTGGATGGTAATGCTACAGTTGGCCCTCGAAAAGGGTTGTTCTCAGAATTAGGACTTGAAGAGCTTTTAAATGGAGGAAAAATTTCTAATTACTCCACTAACTGTAGCATTGGTGATCAGTTTTCTGCTGCCAAAAGAAGAAGATTAGAAAGTTCTTTGCTCAATCAAGTGAAGTCAGGGACCATTCCTCTCTCTGGTGGCTGCACGATAGTGGAGCCTGCATACCGTAAGGATCAAGCAGGCAATCTGTTCTGCAAAACAGAGATGTTTCCCAAGTCACAAGTACGTTTATGGACTGATGATAGCTATAGCATCAACCTTGGAAGTTCTCTTCCTGCCAAGCTTAACAAGAAGCCTGAGGAGGCTACAAAGGTCACCAGGAAACGAGCAAGACTAGGAGAAAGTACTAGACCAAGGCCAAAAGACCGCCAACAGATCCAAGACCGTATCAAAGAGTTGAGAGGGATCATCCCTGGTGGTGGAAAGGTATGCAACTGTAGTTATCTGCTTTAGGTATTTTGTATCACATGTCCATTCAGAGATCTAAATGGGGCAAAAGAATTTACTAAATTTATGATTCTTTGTTTAATGTTACAGTGCAGCATAGATGCTCTGCTTGATCACACTATCAAGTACATGTCATTCTTGCAAAGTGTGACAAAATATGCAGATAAGCTTGAACAAACAGATGAACCCAAGGTAAACTGTTGGTTGTTTACGTATCTATTGGTTATATATTTTGTATGGTTGTATGTAGACCAATGACAAATTTAAAATTTCGTTTGCAATTTTGTAGCTTATCGGCAAGGAGCAGTGCATGGTTGCAAAAAACAATAGACCAAGTGGCGGTGGGGCTACATGGGCCCTGGAATATGGAGATCAATCAACAGTTTGCCCTATCATAGTCGAAGATCTCACTCCACCTGGTCTAGTGCTTATAGAGGTATGAAAAATTGGACGAAGGGTGGTGTTTTCTGAGAATTAAAAAGCTTCAGCATCCGAGTTTACTGAATTTGTTATCTTCATCTTTTCTACTGCAGGTACTATGCGATGACCGGGGATTCTTTCTTGAGATAGCTGATGTAATAAGGGGGTTTGGTTTGAATGTCCTGAAAGGAGTATTGGAGAGTCGCGAGGATAAGATATGGACACATTTCATTGTTGAGGTATTTACATCAAAATTAGATCTTTCTTATCCCCTTGTGGTGCCACAGCGACAGAATTCTGAGACTTGATAATGAAACATGATGCAGGCAAAGACGCACGTAACAAGGACAGAAATATTTTGGTCACTTGTTAAGTTTCTGCAACTTGCATCCGCAAGTGTAACAGATTCGATAAAACAGCCTGGTGATGTAATGAAGGGAAGGGTTGCTGTTTTAAACAATTATGTGCAACCTGAATTGCCACGCCCTATAAGCGTGGCTGATACACTTTAATGATTAATATGAAAACACAAGTTTGTTTTAGTTGAGTTAAGGCTACTCTTAACAGCCAAGGTTTCAGAGGAAGACACGGATCCGATCCTGTTGGGTGACCTTGGAAATGAGAAATGAAATGTGAATGCAATTAATCGATGTAAGGAAGGACATGTATTAGTCCTTTTACATTTTGGAACATCAAGCATGCCTTGTGCGGAGCCCTTGTGTTTGATGCTGCCTAGTGACTTGTATCTCATTTAGTATTCTTACAGAGGACAGTGGCATAAAGCTGTTCATGTACTGGGTAGTGTTAGCTAGGTTAATTGCTCATTGTTGATTCAGTAGCACCATAAGAACTCGCTGTCATTCTCCATCATGCCAACATTCCTAATCCTGGAGTTAGGAAACTAGTTTCGTGGACAATAACACAACTAAAAAAGAATGATGTTCATCTTCATACTAACTACGGTAAAATAAATGACAACAGTTTAACTCCGACTGAAAGTTGAATATAATTAATTTAAACTTTGTCGACCAATCCAACCTATCGTCACTAATCTCATACTTATGAGTTTACACGGCGTCTGATCGACAATTGTAAAGGAATACTATTTAGATAAAGGCAAATTGGAGGTACCATACAAGCAGTACATCATATCAGCTCACTGAAAGAGAGAGGCAACTTTATGATAGTTGAGTTTGCCTTTCAAAACAGTGTGCACTAAGTGAGAAGCTTTTTAATTAGCACTAAAAGCATGCATATATATATTTACACACAAGTGGCTTTTCCATTATTCAACCTGAGCATCAACACACAAAGCTAACTAATATAATATAATCATCAACAATGGAGTTCATACAAGTCCTTGTCAAGACCTAATCACTGCTATCTGCTTTAGCATTAGCATGCAAACACGCCTCATCGATTGCCTCATGCATGTTTGGTATTACTGATAGTATAGTATTAGTGTGGATGAACAGTTCGCGTCCCTCTTTATCATAAAACTAAAGTCTTGTACGTAAGTGGTGCTTCGCCCCCACACCTGCCCTCGCCATGATATATATCATTTGTCATGATTAACAGATGTGGATCGAGATGGCGAGACGTATTAAAAACATTTTAAAAGAAATATCTGAATTATTCTAGTCCTGAGTTATTTTATTCAGATTAATATAGGACCACCGAAGCAGAAGCATTGATTACGCTAAAATCAAATGTTATTAGCCTAATTTTCTTATCCCGTGGATGATCAAACACCCACTTACAACAAGCATCAACAGTGCCTTCATATGATCCAAGTCATCAAAGCATGATGATGTTCCACTTTTCCCAATGTTAGGTCGCGTTGCTTTTACCAATTAGGTCATCCTGCAGAATCTCTCTAGTCTCGCTTGTGGAATCTAAGACACGATTCTTGCTGCAGCGTGCTCTTGCATTATATTATATGTATTAAAACAAAATTATGAACAAACGGCGCGTTTCCAATGGCATCACTCACTACAAATTACTTGTCTTCATTTTGGGAATATAAATAATATCTGCGAGGGATCAATCCTTGGCAATGTAAACAAATATAATGAAACGGAAGTGCTGTCTATGTCATCCAAATATTGCAAAACCTACCAAAAAATATCACTACATATAATCTCCTTGCCATTTATATACTTTTTTATTTCAAGAAAAGGTCACGCACCACATCTGTCCTTTCATATACGACCATCTTAAATAGTCGCACTCCATTCATTCGTTAAGCATCGACTTCTCCTTTGCATGGCATCAGCATCAGCAACTCACTCCGTATAAAACATAACCAAGCAGCTTATGCCAACTCCTCTCTCCTTACATACATATATATATTACTTCTCATAAAACTTCTAACCAGATTGTAAGATATAAATGGCTCAGGAGAAGAAGACAGTAGGCGGATTGGTGCAGTGGAGAAGAAACATGCCAGATGGCTCTTCGAAGATATTAGTCGAGGAAGAAGGGCTTGCGACCAGGCTTTGGGATGGTCTAAGGTGTTTGATGGAAAAAGCTGGCAGATTTTTCAAGAAAGCAAGGGATATTGGGGCAAATGATCCAAGAAAAGTGGTTCATAGCGTTAAAGTAGGGATGGCAGTTTCTGTGGTTTCACTTTTTTACTTCATGGCACCATTATATGATGGCGTTGGAGGGAATGCTATGTGGGCCGTTATGACTGTTGTCGTTGTCTTTGAGAACACTGTTGGTAAGTTGGTCTTTTCAAGCGTTTACTTGCGGCTTATACTCATATAAACTTAAATGTTTCAATGCAATCGACATATATGATCATCTTAAACAGACATTATGGGACTCCAATAAAATTAATTTTTTGCTTTTGAAGTTGAGAGGAAAAAAATAAACCAATTGTAACTGCAGGTGCAACAATATATAAGAGTTTGAATAGGGTATGTGCGACTTCGCTTGCTGGAATGCTTGGCTTTGGCGTTCATTGGGTGGCTACTCGATCAGGACAGCTTTTTGAGCCTTTCATCGTTGGAGCCTCACTTTTCATAATAGGTACTTGATATAAAACATCAACTCTCATTCACCTTGCTTGTATGTTAATATTAGGCTGGTTAACTGAGCTTGACTGGTATTTGTACTTATGTTCAGCTTCTGTAGCAACCTTCTCTAGATTTATTCCATCAGTGAAACAGCGATTCGATTATGGTGCTATGATCTTCGTCCTGACATTCAGCCTGGTAGCGGTTTCTGGTCATAGGGTTGATAGATTGTTTGAATTGGCACATGAAAGAATATCTACCATCATCATCGGCACTTCCTTGTGCATTTTGACAAGCATGCTTGTTTGCCCCATCTGGGCTGGTGGAGATCTCCATACTTTGATCATTACCAATATGAACAAACTTGCCAATTCCTTGGATGGTAAGCGTCTTCCAGGCAAAGACAATATCATCAGAAGCAACTTTGTGAATATTTACTAGGAAATTATTTTGTCATTTCAGGTTGTGTTGCCATGTATTTTAATCACAATGACGGTCACAATACATCTGATAAAAAATTACTTGGTTACAAATGTGTTTTGAGCTCAAAGGCTAGCGAAGAGTCCATGGTACGTGTCAGGAAATCTTCCCTTCTGGTTTTTTTTATTAATTACAGCCAAAAGCTATGGTCACAAAATATTTAACTAGAAATTCGATTGAAAATGTTATCAACAGTCCAATTTCGCTAGATGGGAACCTGCTCATGGTATTTTCAGCTTCAAACATCCATGGACACAGTACCCAAAGATTGGCGCATCAATGCGCAACTGTGCTTACTGCATTGAGGCTCTTACGAGCTGCATTGGTTCAGAAAATCAGGTTACTAAATTTCTAGTTTTTTTTTTATCACAATATTAACCGAAAAAAGAAAAGCAAAAAGCTTGAAAGGTACATCAGCTAACACCAGATGGTACCTCTTGTGTGTAAAAACAGGCTCCTGAATTGGTGAAGAAGCAAATACGCGATGGGTGCTTAAGAGTGAGCTCCATTGCGTCGAATATGATGAGAGAGCTAGGAGAAACAATGAAGACAATGAAAAGGTCATCCAGCATAGATGTGTTGGTGGAGGAAATGAGATGTGCTATTGGACAACTGCAGGAAAGCTTAAGAAGCCTTTCATCAAGCGAGAATAGCCAGAGGGATGCTCCGGTTGAGATGATCCAGGCTGCAAGTTTTGGTTGTTTGGTGATGGAAATTGGCAGGAGAAGCGAAGGCATTGTTAAGGCGGTTGAAGAGCTGGGTGTGTTGAAGGTGGATGTGGAGGAGAAGTGCGAGAAAGATGAAGATGAGGAAAGTATGAAAACTCTTGAAAGGGTGTAAGTTTGTAGATGATTTTGTTAGATTAATTAGGCAATTGGTTCAGAATTGTATAGACTTGGAATATTTGCTCATGGAAACAAAAAGAATACTGTCAATCTCTGACAACAAGGAATTACGGCTCCTCCCATGCTATCAACAATAAATGTAGTTTTCTTCTTCTGCTTCATTAATCACGTTAAATTGGCCGCCAACATGTCCATGGCATTTTCGTAAATTACAACCGATGCCATGCCCTCTTCCGGTATTCACTCCAAAGCGTGAATGTTAATTTTCTGCTCTTGTTTCGTTATTGTCCCATCTCCCTCCATAAAACCCCAAACCCAACCTCACCCCTTCCACTGCCCTTTTACTCCAAATTCCCAGCCCTGTAAATCCTGCTTCTTATATAATTAATAATGGTTGATGTTGCTGATAAATTAGCGTATTTTCAAGCAATCACCGGCCTTGAAGATCCCGATTTATGCACTGAGATTCTTCAAGCCCATGATTGGGACCTCGAACTCGCGATCTCCTCTTTCACCTCCAATAACGCCCACAATATTCAGAACGATAACTTCAACGATGCCCTTTCCACCACCGACACCGGAACATCCGCCTTGCCCTCCTCCAATCTAACCACTCCTGAGGCAGTCACCTCTGTTGCTCCCGGCTTAGCCTGGAAACTAATCACTCTTCCCGTCTCCATAATTTCCGGAGGTCTAGGGCTAATTTCAGGTGCAATTGGCTTAGGATTATGGGCAACCGGTGGTATTTTCTCATATTCCTTAGGTATGATTGGGTTCGGATCAAGCTCCGGCAGAAACAGTGAATCTTCTTCTTCCCTAGTCTCGGTCTCGGCCGCGGCTAGAGAAGCAATTGATTTCGTATCGGTATTCGAGAGAGAGTATGGTCGCGGTTCAATAAAGCCTAATTTTGTAACTGAAGGCTTTATGGATGCGTTACAAAGGTCAAGAAATGCGTATAAGCTGCTGTTTGTATATTTGCATTCACCAGATCATCCTGATACTCCTTCCTTTTGCGAGAGGACATTGTGTTCGGAGGTATTCAGCGAGTTTGTTAATGAGAATTTTGTGGCTTGGGGTGGGAGTATTAGAGCTAGTGAAGGTTTTAAAATGAGTAATAGTTTGAAAGCTTCTAGATTCCCTTTTGTCGCTCTTGTCATGCCTGCTACTAACCAGCGCATCGCTTTGCTTCAACAGGTATTTCTTGTTGCTGATTGTGATCGCTTATATGCGTGTTTTATGCTCTCTCTGTGCTTACAACTTTCTAGAGAAATGTTTGTTTCTAAGTTCAACTTTTGTTTTATGTTTTTTTTTCCGTTGATACTATAATGTTGGTGCTAAGAGTGACTGGTAAATTATTTTAAATGCATAAAATGGATAGAGATACTAATAGATATTGTCATAGCTGATTGACTTTGCTTTCAGCTTTTAAATGCTAACATATCTGCAACTGCCATCAAGAATTGAATGCTGCCTATGTTGCATTATCATTTTTGTATCGGCTTTTGAAGTTCTCTAAAGTTGCAAATCCCTGAGAACAGACGGTATATCTCATCCATTTGGTTCATGTTCGGTTTAAGTTTCTTAGCGTGATTAACTGACTAGGTTACTGGATAAACATATTCCCATTAAAATCTCGTTAGCTATGTGGTCTGTAGTTAGTTAGACATGAGAATTCGTAAGTCTTATGTTGTTCTGTTTGGTTGTCCTGGTATAAGCAGGATGTTGGTTAAATGTACTTAGTTGTCTATGTGATAGCCAACACAGTAAAGGAAAGTTTGACACAACTGTAGATTACTTACTGGATTTTGTATTTTCTTCCTAGGACTTAATGAACTTGAATTGTTTGTTAAGAATTTAATATCATTGTATATGTATGTAGATGACATGGTTGTCACATCTCTATTGCTCCCTTGGCAGGTTGACGGTCCGAAATCTCCTGAAGAAATGATCACTATACTACAGAGAGTACTAGAAGAAAGTGAACCGGTCCTTGCTGCAGCAAGGATTGAAGCTGAAGAAAGAAGAAGCAACATGCGTCTGAGGGAGGAACAAGATACTGCTTACAGAGCAGCACTTGAAGCAGATCAAGTATGTTGTCTTTACCAGTGTTGTTTGTTTAATATAGTTTTTTGCAAGTGTAGATCAGGTCTAATGTTCCCTTTGTTTTTCTCAGATTATATGATATGTGGTTGATGGATTTCTCATTTGTTTTATTTCTTCCTTCAGGCCAGGGAACGGCAAAGGAAAGAGGAGCAAGAACGTCTGGAGAGGGAAGCTGCTGAAGCTGAGAGGAAGCGCATTGAAGAAGAAGAGGCTCAAAAAAGAGCAGCTTGTGAAGCTGCTGAAAGAGAGGCTTCTCTTGCTAAATTGCGGGAGGAGAAAGTCTTGTCACTTGGCGCTGAACCTGAAAAAGGACCTGACGTCACACAGGTAAATGGCTTCGTACTTGCTTATGGTATTGTGGGTTTTGTATTTGGTAATGGATTTTTTTTTTTTATAAAAAAATCTGCATATGTAGAATATCTATTTATAATTTAGCTATCTCATCTTTTGAAACTAAACCAAATTGTTTCAAAATTTTGATTGTTAATCAGGTTTTGGTCCGGTTTCCAACTGGAGAACGCAAAGAAAGAAGGTTTCATTGTACTAGTACAATTCAGACTCTATATGACTATGTTGATTCTTTGGGTTTCTTAGAAGTTGACACATACAGCCTTGTTTCAAATTTTCCACGGGTAGTGTATGGCACAGAGAAACTTCCATTGTCCTTGAAAGAAGCAGGATTGCATCCCCAGGCTAGCCTTTTTGTGGAGCTGAAATAGGAAATCGTAATGCCAAATACTGTGATGAAGAGAGGTGCCAAATGGAACATGCAAGTCTGGTGGTGTTTCCCTTACCCGTTTCTGCACGTTGATTACTGATGATACTAGGACAAGGTCGCTCTTATGTAGATGCTTCCTTTTCCATGGATGTCAAAAGGACAAATTGCTAACCGTTGGAAAAGGGTGTCGAAATAATGCAAGTAAGACTACGCATATGCCAATTTGACATATATATATGCTATTATAAGCTCTAGCCATATTGTTGATTATATGACTAGACAGGATTGTTTGTTGGTTCATGATTCAAGTGGCTTGTGATACCGGAATTGAGAAGATTTACATTTCCATGCTATCTTGGGCTATTGTAGATAAAAGCATGAAATGCAGACTGTGTTAGGAGCAAAGACGCAGAAATCACTTGTCTTTATATTGTCCCGAAGCATTCAACTAATCTATGTTCATTTTCACTCCATATTGGCCTCATCTTCAAATGTATGGCATTTTGATATCTTGCTCTATTTATTTTTCAAACTACAAATCCTCCAGCTCCGTACCGACTAAAATTTGTAGTGATCATTCTTTATTTAATTTGAGATGGTAAATGTAGCTCCTTTGATGGAATGCAATTTTTTCTAAGTCAGCTTAACTGATCGAAAATGAATAAAAGAAGCACATCATGCGTAGAATGAGGTGCAACGCATGGAGTTCTTATAAAAACCCAATGGTTCCTGGTAACCGTATGGCGTCGCCCAGACTCGAACTGGAGACCTTCAGTGTGTTAGACTGACGTGATAACCAACTACACCACGACACCGGATTTTGAGCTCTGACGATTTGTGTTCACTACCATGTTTGTGCAGCTGTCGTCGACTGGTATCCTGGAGTCCATCAAAAGCTGAGCAGAACAACTGCTCGACGTTTCCCGCATTGCATCCATGATGGCTTGAAATTCCTGCCGCAACAGTGGGTAGTCCAAATAAACCATCTTGTATTGTATTGGCAATTGTCGATGCAGCAGCCTGTCAAACTAATTATTCCAATGACCTTTTAAAAGTTTTCTTTCTAAAATACTTATTCATCCACCTTCCCATGCCAACATTTTTAAATTAACCATAATCAATCGCAACGACATGTCGTCAGCTAGAGGAAGCCGATAGCATAAAACGTTGAATTCCTTCCATCTTAAACCCTCGAAAGAAAATCAGCAAAAACCTCGGCTTTTGATCCTTTCATCACAATGGAGATCCAGTCTGATAGCGCTAACAACAACGATGACACATGTTCAGTAGCCGCAATCAAAACCCTACGTTCTCAACTTGAGTCCCGCATTCAAACCCAACACCACACCCAACTCAATCTCTTATCATCCCTCCAATCTCTCGTCCCTAACATCGTTTCCTCTCTTGACGTTTCTCTTCAAATCGTCTCTTCTTTCAATTCTAAACCCTTCACTCCCACACCTCCTTTGCCCACCCCATCCAAAAAACCCCTTGAAATCTCTAATCAGCTTAAGAACTCTGCTAGTCCTCAGTCAGGTGTTCTTTCTAACCCCCCAAGTTCCAATCCTGACACCAAGAAGTTTGCCCAATCTAGCAATAATGGCAGTGACAAGTGCAGTATTGATGAAACTGGGAGTCCTTTATCTGTTGTGAGGGTTATGGTGGCTGAATGTTTGTTGCAAAGGGTGCCTTTTGATTTAATTGATTCCTCTACTGTTTTGAGGAAGTTGGAGAATGACCAGAATGTGACTGCGGCTGAAAAGGCCGCATTGAGAGAGGTGGGTGGTGAGTCTGGCGCTATTCTTGCTGTGGAGATGGCTTTGAGGTCAATGGCTGAAGAAAATCGTGGAATTGAGTTGGAGGAGTTTGTGGTTGGCGGTAAGTCTAGAGTTATGATTTTGAATATTGATAGAAATAGGTTAGTCAAAGAATTGCCTGAAAGTGCTCAGCATCAACAACAGTTAGACTCTGATTCAAATCTGAATCAGAGTCAGAATTATGGAAGTAATGGTAATGATGTGATCAATAGTAGTGGCGGTTTTGGGATGGGAGGGCAAGTGATACAAAGATCAATGCCGGCAGATATGTGGATGGGCGGGGAGATGTGGAACGGGCCTCCAAGAGGAGGGATGGTTGGTCCCAGAGGGATGATGAGAGGAATGATGCCAAGGCCACCATTGGGACCAAATAATGTGTTGTCAATGCAGCAAAAACCAAGAACCGAGGAGGATGATTTGAAAGATTTGGAAGCTTTGCTTAATAAGAAGTCATTTATGGAGATGCAAAAATCCAAGACTGGTGAGGAGCTTTTGGACCTCATCCATCGGCCTACTGCCAAAGAAACTGCTGTGGCTGCTAAGGTATTTGGCACTTAGGAGTTGCCTTTACTTTTACTTTGATTGATGACACATGGAAGCTGCCAATGCCATCAGTGTTTCTTTTGGAAGTTAATTTTTGTGCGAGGACAATATCATGCAATAGCTTATGCATTAGAATTTAGAAGTACAGGTTTTGAACTATTTTCTGTTTCCCACCGTCTTTTTTTTTTCTTTTGGAATGTATGGGAATATAAATGCCTTTAGTTGTGACCCTTTTCTATGTAGCTCTTGATTCTCTAGCGATCTTGTTCTACTTATTTCAACGTGCTACGTGCTCAGCTTTGGATGACCTTTTTGAATTATTTTTGCCAGTTCAAAACTAAAGGTGGTTCTCAACTCAAGGAGTACTGTTCAGCTTTAACAAAAGAGGATTGCAGGCGTCAGTCTGGTTCCTTTATAGCATGTGAGAAGGTAAACGGCCTTCTATTGTGATAATGTTGCTTATTAGCATTAAGCAGATGTTTACGATGAGCTCATAGTACCTCTGTACCATAGCACATAACTGGTATTTGTGCAAAAGTTTGTTCTAAATATATATAATAATAAATTGATGTGTAGGCATGAGGAAGCATTCTTTGTAAGTTGGATGGAGGCATCTTAGGAAAAACGGGGTAGGTATCAATCCATGAAGACAAGTTGAGAATTCTGATCTTAGAGGGAATCGGATAATGCAATTTACAAGAAAAATAGAAATAAAAAATTAAAGATGCCACAATAGTTAGCCATTTGTCAAATGCTTTACCGTTCAATATTAAGATTGTACCAACCCTCTGTTGACGTGATACCATTTTTAATTTTTGACGTTGCTCTAGGTGATCACAAGTCATTTTTTTGTTGGCTTGGAAATAATCGTCACTCCATTTATGTTACTGATGTGAAGGAATTATTTTACAAATAATAAATTCCATTACAACAACATTTGTTCAATTCATCTCCAAAGATTTAAGGGTGGCTTTGGATTTGCACCCTATTATTGGAGACATTATTTGGAAAAAGACATGTCATATGCACACTGAAGGTGACTTGGTATAATCAAGTAGCATGATAGAAAAGATGTCATTTCTTCATGATTGGTTCTGATATATATATTTTTTATAGATCTGGTAACTTACATTTTCATTATGAATGTTTAAATTTTTCACAGGTTCATTTTCGACGAATTATTGCTCCTCATACTGATGTCAGTCAAGGGGACTGTTCTTTTTTAGACACTTGTCGTCACATGAAGGTAATGTTCTCTATCCTTGCCTCCTTGTTATCTTTAATGGAGTGTGGGTATTGTAATAGGGGCATCACGCCCTGGCTGCACTTTTTTCTCAATAACTCAGATGTTTTCTTCTTTTTCCTTTGTCCTCTTTGATAGACATGCAAGTATGTCCATTACGAGCTTGATCCCACGCCTGATGTGCCTCCTATGATGATGGGTCCTGGAACTCTGCCTCCCCCAAAAGCTATGAAGCCCCAGCGTGCTGAGTATTGTTCAGAAGTAGAACTTGGTGAACCACAATGGATTAATTGTGACATTCGTAATTTTAAAATGGAGATCTTAGGGCAATTTGGAGTAATTATGGCTGATCCACCATGGGACATTCATATGGAACTGCCTTATGGGACAATGGCTGATGATGAAATGCGAAACCTGAATGTGCCTGTGTTGCAGACTGATGGTCTGATTTTCCTTTGGGTTACTGGACGTGCAATGGAGCTTGGACGTGAGTGGTATGTGTTTATTTTTACATTTTGTATTCATCAAGTGATAAACTTCTCTTGGAGATTGAAAGAAAATGATTCATGTGATTGATAGCTCCTTGATCATATGCACACATTCATTTCTTTTTGCAGTCTGGAACTTTGGGGGTACAAACGTGTTGAAGAGATAATTTGGGTAAAGACTAATCAGCTTCAACGAATCATTAGAACGGGCCGGACGGGTCACTGGCTAAATCATAGCAAGGAGCATTGTCTTGTAGGAATTAAGGGAAACCCTGAAGTGAATAGGAATATTGATACTGATGTCATTGTTGCTGAGGTCCGAGAGACCAGCCGGAAGCCAGATGAGGTTTGTAAATCCATATCCCAAGTTCTTGTTCCATTCCTTGTTGCGTTTGTTATATGGGCATATATAGCTGCTGTTTCTTCTTTTTACATACTTGCGAACATGCTGATAGCTGTGCGTTTCTTAGAATTACTTGCAGTTATTATGGTTCCAAAATGGTTTTGAGATAATTCAAGTTCAATTTATATTTGCAAACTTAAAGTAGTGTAACCAAAACTGTTGCAGATGTACCCTTTGTTGGAGAGAATAAGTCCAAGGACAAGAAAGCTTGAATTGTTTGCTCGCATGCACAATACTCATGCCGGGTATGCTTTTATTGAATATGGTTGCCTCTTTCTTTTAAAATGTTTTAGTTAAATCTTTTGTTTAGCACCAAGGCTGTGATCTTGGTATGAAGAGATGGAGTTATCAAAATCTTAGTGTGGCATCTGTTCCATTGCTTCATTTCTTTTTTGCTTTTAGGTGGATGTCACTTGGGAATCAATTGGATGGGGTGCGACTGGTTGATGATGGTTTGCGAGCAAGATTTAAGGCAGCTTACCCAGATGTTATGGTGCAACCTCCATCTCCCCCACGGGCTTCTGCAATGGAAATAGAATCAGCTTCTCAAATGAGAAGTCCTTTTGTAGGGAGGGAAGCCAAGGCAACAACAGCAGAGCATGCAGGTGCAGAGACGGCCTTTGCTTCTGAAGAGAAGGCAATGGCTATAGATAATGATATGGCTGGCTGAACCAACGTCTTTGATTCTGTTGATAGTTAAGTCATGCTTATGATAGTTGGTTTCAGGTATGAAAATGTTTTCAAGTGATGTATACTATGGTAGGAAATACGAAGAGATTGTATCACTAGCCATTCTATTAGAGCAGAGCAGAGCCCATATTTGGATGAGGCTACCTGTAACTTATATGCATAATTCCTTGTTTGGTCTGCATTTTTCTTATACAGAAGAAAAACATGAAAATCTTCAATTCTTAATGTTTAACTTCAAAGTTACCAAATATGACTGCACTATTCCGGCATCGATCAATGATTAGTCTGACTGAACTAGTGTCAACTTTGCGGCCAATTAGATCTGCTAACTAACTTATCTCAAGTCCCCTGGTTAGGGCATCCTTTTTTTAAAAAAAAATGATTAATAATTGATAACGGGTGGTTTAATAACTAATAACTAACAGGTTATTTAAGAATCAACAAATTTATTAAAAATCCCCACATAGTATGTAACTATATATATATATATATATATATATTTATCATGTAGTGGTAAAATTATATCGATTATCTTCATTGTGATCTTATGTTTAATACGTGTACTTATCTTTAATCTTTTTTACAAGTTCATATACAAAAGCATAAAATAGAACATGTGTTAGATCTGTTGATTATTAATCAAGCTATTAATCATTGTTGATTCCAAGTAAAATCTGTGCATTTATAATTGTCCCAGACAATTTATGGGCTGAAGTTGTGGATTCTTTATTGTGGGCCTAAATAAGGCACTGTACATGGTACTTTTCAGAAAATCCAGCTGAACCCGTTCAGAATCACAACTGCAGCGAGATGGCCACTATCAACAACCCCTTTTCTCTGCCTTATCCAAATCCCAGGTGTTTTCACACGAAACCCTTGTGCACAACCTTACCATCTTTCACCGGACTGTTCTCCACAACTACCAAAACTTCCATCCTAAAATGCAGCAACAATGACAGTTCACCAGAGAATAGGAATTTGAAGGATGCATTGTCTGGTATGGTGGATAAGCAAGTAGAAGAACTTTTGAGTAAAGAAGAAAATAGGGTGTTGCTTGATGGGTTAGAGAAAGCATCTCAGAGAGTGGAGAGAGCAAAAGTAGAGCTTGCAGCCATTGAAAGACAACAACTTGAGGCTGAACAATTGAGGCTTCATATTAACCAGCTTGAAAGCAGAGCCTCCGAGGTCTGTTGCTTTCTCTTCTTCTTGATAAGTTGGTGCTAACTGTAATTTGGGTTAGGTTTTTTTAAAAAAAAAACTATGGAAAAGTGATAAGTGATGTATTGTTTTTTAGATTGCAGAATGTCAGCAGGAGATCTTAGAGGCAAGAGCCAAAGTGGAAGAGGCAGAACGCTTCCTGTCCAATGGAAATGATGCAGGAGAAGAGGAGATCAAGAAAGATGAAGAGAGATTGGAGTCGGTAAAGGCTGCATTAATATCTGCACTTATTGGCTCTCTTGCGGGGCTCCCTCTCTCTCTCACTGAGCTCACCTCCTTCCCCCACTTAATACTTGCTTCGGCGACCACCTTCATTAGCTGTGCACTGTTTGGAGTTACCTTCCGATATGCAGTTCGAAGGGATCTGGACAACTTTCAGCTCAAGATGGGAACATGTGCCGCTTTTGCATTTGTTAAAGGTAAGGGATTCTGATCAAATTGAAGAGCGATGCGGGTTGATATGAAGAAATGGATTTGGAATATCGCAGGTCTTGCACATTTGGAGATGAATCCTTCGAGTTTACTGGCGCATGCTGCTGATAGTACAGTGTATGTATGTGAAAATCTCTTAATCTTCGGCTTTGCGGCTGTTAGCTTGGATTTGTGTTTTAAGATGAGGTTGCTGAGCCCCTTCCCGATCAAGAGGTCCGAGTAGTGATTCATGCATTATTCTCAAGATGTTGGGCCAACTGTCAAAGTTAACACAAGCAGCTTATTTGCTATGACGAGTTAAATTTCGATAGAGCATAGAAAATGTATAAAAGGACCGTTGATGACTGGAGTTGCAATTGCTTGAAGTTGACAAGCAGCCTGTCAATACTTTGGCATGATGCATATTTTTATCCTGCTTAAACAAATATTCACCTACATGATTCTCAGGCATAATAATGGTAGTAACGTCTCTTCATTCAAAATCAAACACTTGTTAAGTGTTAGCAAACTTATTACCCCACTATAAAATTAAAGTTGGCAGTCAAGACTTATAGCATAAAATGCTTATTGGAATCTACTTAGTCATGGAAAATCGTAACTGAACAAGCTATTAAATCAGAATAGTAAATATCTCATTTCCCTCCGTCTCTCGTCTTCCTCATCTTCTTACACTTCCATCACTATAATCAAGGAAGATCATTTGATTCTTGAATCAAATTTTTTTAATATACAAAATCAAATTGAATTAAAATTTTTTTGTTTTAATATTTTGTAAATTGAATTAAACTGAATTTTGATTTAATTAGTTTAATTTTTTATTCTTTTTTTTTGTTATTTCAGTTTTTGAATCAAAAAAATTTAAATTCCTTAAATCAAACCAAATCAAATATTTTTTGAATTAAAATTTTTTAAATCAAATCAAATTCCATTCAATTTGAACCAAAATATGCTCATCTTAGTCCGTTCAAATTCCACACAAGCTGCTGCCCTTCTTTCCTTCACCAAAATATTAGCCCCATGTCACGCGCAATCTTCATGAAGGATGATTCTTTCTTGCGCCAAGAATCTATGCATCAAGCCCCTGATTCCGAACCAGCGATGGCTGTTGGATATATTACAGATAGCTGGAGCCAGGAGCTTCCCGTGAAAATAAAGATACAGGAAAGCTACACTTAATCCCTGCTCCAACTAAATCCTCTCATGCACGTCACAAATTCTCCGAATGATTATCCATTACCTACTTCCCCTTCTAAATCTTCTCCTCCATCTACCAGGTTTATTTCTTTCCTGTATGCAGGGTTTTAAATGAAAGCTAATTATACAGATGCCTTTGAATAGGACAACCTCATAATCTCTCTTGCATTCTATAACATTAAACCGAGACAAAAAGCCACCATGTGGCCTGACGTAGATTCTAGGCAAGGACTGCATCAAGCTAGGTCCTATGATATGACTTTTGCTGAACATTAGAACCACGGACCACGAACCACGGATTTACGGAAGAAGGTGGTGCCATACGGATTAGGAAATGCTTCTTCCTAAAACAAACTAGGGCTTAAGAAGTTTTGATTGGTGACCGGATCTGAGTTCATCATCCATCAACACTTCAACACCCATATAGAACCCAGTAGAATCATGAAATGCACACACATCATGTTCCACCCGGAAATACATAGGTTATTACTTTTTATGGTACAAAGAAACAATGTCGCCCAAGTAAAAACAATCCACTTCCATTTGTCATCATGACAGGTTTAACAGGATCGATCACTCGCTATAAAGCAAAGGAAATGTACACCCTCATCTATAATGCAGATAAAATTAGGCAAACATAAACTACACAGCAGAGTATTCTTATTGAGATCAACAAATCACAGTACAGAAACCATAAATCTTGACAAAAACATTGCATTTGTCATGCGAGCAAGAATAACAATAATCAACCTGTGACTATACCAGCTAAAACTTCACTCTTCCCCCTTGCATAGATTGTATAAACTAATCGGATTGCATCAAGCCATCCATCTAGTGATTCCCAGGAGTCGGCAACCTGTAGGATCATTAAGCAGGTATTATTTAAATATGACTCGGCAGCAAGATAACAATGTAATTGTAGGAATGCTATCAAATTAGCACTGGTTGCATTAATGGCAGGAAGCTGTGCGAGTCAAGACATGAGTCTTTCCATTTTTAAGACAATAATCCATAATTAATGTATATCTTATTCTTTGTATTTAACTTTCAAAGAAGAAAAACTAGAACGTACCAGGAAAACTGGTCCATCAATTGTATCTACACACAGCCCTGCACCAGGTGGCAAAGTAAGGTCCGAACATGCTGACACCGAGACAATATCTGGAACTTCAACTTTGATAGCCTTTTTGTCATTATTGGTTACATCTGTTCTACCAGAGAGGCTCTGAGGTATTTGCTTTTGATCTAATTTAACCTGCTTGTAGTATGATAAAACAAGATATAAAAGAGATTTTCTCGGTAAAGCAACAATAGCATCAAATCTCACATCAATTAGTTCGACTGTCCAATAAAACAAGAAAACATATACAGAAATAAATATTAACCATACAAATGTTGGCACTTGGGTTCCATCTTAAGGCACAAAATATAAGGATGTTACTATGAGAAAATAAACTGCTCTAGGGAAACTACGCTTCATATCAAATTTTTAAATGGTATTGAATTCACAACTGCGAAAAGTAAATTCTACCTGTTGAAGCCCTTCATGATTCAAAACAAATTGCGACCTCTTCCAGTCACTATGTGGTGCAATTGGTTTCCCAGCCGGTGGTGCAGTCAAATATCCAACTTTAAGATATGGTAAAGGTAACTGTCAACAATCAAGCAACCTAAGATATTACAAACATGAATAATTTCTTCAACTAATAATTGGAGGATGCACAGAATCCTAAGAATATCAAAAAACGAAGTGGACTGTACATTGCTGGCCAAGTCATTTTCAGCCACAATAAAATTGTGTAAAAAGTAAATACAGGAATGAGACTTTAAGATAAAACATAGGGAAAAAAGAAAGAAAATATGTCAGAAAAACTTAAAGAAAAGGTATTGCTCTCTGCTGAAATCCACTTTCAAGATACAAAAGGTGAGATCCAAATAGTTTGGCAGCACCAAAATGCAATGCGTAGAAACTCAAGATTTACTAAATCATCCAAAAACGTACAAAGTCTTGTAGATAATCCAAAAAACAGAAGATCTACTAGATGATCCATGATTGGAGACAAAGATGTTAAAAAGGATTGAAAATTAGCTAAACCAGATTGAAGCGTAAACAACCACCTTACACTCTACGCAGAGAAATAAGTCACCCACCAGTAAGTGTTTGCATAAGTTTAAAGATTGTTGGAGAATCCCATATGGAAAAGATATGAGGAATTTAAATGGTATATAAGTGTAGTGAATTGATACTTAGTACAGGCTAAATAGTTTTGTACAAGATGAATACCAACTCCATTCAGAATCATTGTTATGAGTTTGGTCCAACACCCAAACCCATGGAATTCTACAAAGATTATAAAAAAATTAAACTACAGTTTGAGAAAAGATTAATACTGACCATTGAACGCACAAGTCTCAAGGCACTACTGTACACCTGCAATTAATAAATCACACCCATCAATTAGATGTGTTATTCTCATGCTGTTGGAGATGATAAAATTGGAAAAAATGAGGTCGATCACATCAGGAGAAATTGGAACTAGAATATCAACGAGAAGTTATGTCCAAAAGTCAAGAAAATATGAGAGCTTTAGATCCAATAAGAAGAATATTAAGTACATGCAAGCAACACTTACAGAGTAATTTGGTTTCAATGCATGAGCTGCTGCAATATAGATAGCAGACTGGCTATATAATTCATTAGGCGAAACATCCTTAGGATTGGTTGCACCTCCAGTTCTTAAAGTGTCCTCTGCTAATCCATACTGCAGTTAGAAACATATATGTAATGAGTTCACACAGGTAAGAGATAATTTTACCAATTAATAAATCAATTCAACTAAGCCTTACTACCAGGTTAATAGGGCTCACCTACATAGATTCACTTTTTCTACTCCAAATAATTAAATTACATTTTGAAGGGTCATTAAATCATTTTTAGGTGCTCTTTCCATATCAGTCCATGTTTATGCATACCTTTTATACCCCATCTATTTTAACCTTCATTAACCTTTCTAACCAAGGCAGCACAAGATCTATATTTTACATTGCAAACAATCACCCCTCAAATTGTACATCATAACTGGGCCAATGGGGTCTGGGCTGTTAGAAAAATTTTCATCTAACAAACCGCACACTTCTTTATCAAAAACTGTTGTTACAAGTTATACCTATCTTAGCTTGTCTGAACATTTATCTCATCTACTTCATCTCAGCAACAAATGTCTTAGACATGTGTTGTTCTTTTATTGCTCAATACTTGCTACCACATATTTTTGCAAAACTCATTCCAGCGTAATAACACTTAAGTATCAACTTTTTGGGATTTCAAGGTCACATTGTGGCAATCCTCCGCTTCATGCATCATATTTTAATCTTACAATAAAGTGTTTGTTCACATGTTCCATCTTCTTGAAACATAAGGTAATTGAATCAGACACTTATATGGCAAAAAAAATTCTTGCATGGTTTATCAACCTAGCGTAGATCCAAATTGATTGGTGGAAATACATGTATAAAGTAAGCACTGTCTTTCCTCAAACTGTCCCACAACTTCAAAGTGTGACTCATAAAGGAAGAGGGTTGCACCAAGAAAGTGGCAACCAGTGTAAATTGTTATCTAATAATAGAATTCTATTGATAAGAACTTTGATAAATCAAAAAAAGAGCAGAAGAAATGAAAAGGAAAAAACTGTTGCATTTCCAAATACAAACTTAAGAGGTAAAAACTGACCAAAACAGTTCCGAGATTGTAGATGGCTCGGTGAAAATCAAATTGCAATTGTATTGCTGCACGAAACTGCATTATAACACAGTTAAAGATGTCACAAGAACAGCAAACGCATCAGACCTTATTCTTAGTAGATAAAAAAAGCTGAATTATCTGGCTTTTTGTTCCCACGAATTCATCCCAAAAATCTGAGCTAACTCACAAATTATTTTTTACCTTACTAATTGCCGTTTTGACAATTGTTTGCTTTTCTCGTGCAGGAACAATAGCACTGAGTTCCTGAAATTGCAAAAATCAAAACATGAAGCACATAATTCAACTCAACTCAGCATCAGTCTCATGTTACTTTGGGACCATATGGATTCTCATTTCCCACTACCCACAATTTTGGTTCATCCAAACTTAATAACATTGAATAAAGCCACAAGCAACATACACAAGGTTATCTCCATCTGTTCACTGAAATAAATCCTCTACAAAGCTATGTTTAACTTAACATACCTGCAATGCAAGGCCCCAGTTGTTAAGCGCCTGAAGAAAAGACATGAAGTTAGAGTGAGAAAAAAAAAACAAATAAAGTTAAAACATAACAGATTGAAAAGCTGTGGATAAATGGAATGTACCTGAGGACTGTTCCAGTTGAGTTGAACAGCTTTTTCATAGTTTTTTGTTGCCTGAAAAATTAGATGTCACCTCTTAAGAGTGCTCTCTCAAAGGACAATAAGGACAAGGTCAGGTAACAAGCACACCTAATGTGCTAAACAAGGATGCCACATAAAATTATAGTCAACCTGCTTCCAGAGTTCCTCAGCCTCCTTTGTACGGCCTCGCATTTTTGCACGATCAGAGATTGCTATAGCCCAATTGTAAAAAGCCTATCAAGTTATCATAATAGGTAATTTCGCAACAAGTGATCTCCAATCAAGATTATGAACCATTAACATAAGAGTACAATGCATCATAAGTTGATCCATTGACAATTCTGAAAAATTAAAATAAAAAATAAAAAAAACAAAGTTCAGGTTAAGCATTTGCATACATACATCATGAAGTGTAGGGCAGAGGCGTGTAGCCTCATCATATTTTTTACAGGCCTCTTCGAGCAAAGCATCTTTAGAAGGTGAAGTAGAATCAGGATTAACATTATCTGCACTTTCCTGCAAGCCAAAGCAGATGACGTAAACAGGATCAACCCATGTTACTGAAACTAACCTTGAAAACAATATATGCTCCAAGTTTTGTATCATAGAAATGGTTTGTAGCACAAAGAAGAGGAACAAGCATTCCAACTTCCAAGAAATACTGTAAGAAAAGATGCCATATTGGGGGACTTAAGAGCATTCCCATTTTCATATCCATATCATTCATACATGAATAGGCCAGTAGGCCATAAACGTAAATTGCCAAAACACTTAATCGGAAATGGCGCATCCACAAAAATGCTGAAGTTATAGATTATGAAGTAAGCTGAACAAGGGCTATCCAATCTAAGAGTTTGTGGAAATGTAAGCATAGGAAAGGAAAGAAGTGGAAACTTGATACCTGAAGAACCAATGCCCAATTGTATAGTGCATCATAGTCTTCCGGATTTCTCTCGATTGCGCTCGCATACCTGGAGTGTAGATTTATAAGTAAGGAAAGTTTTGAAAAGAAAATTCAAATAGAACAAAAAGAGGAGCACGGTACCTCCTAGCAGCAAATGTGAGAATACGCTGACGAGAACGACCTTCTTCGTCAGCGCCGGTAACACTATTAATCAATTCCATAGCTGCATTGTTCTGCTCCGATTGAATATGCGGTGTGCTCTGTTGACTAAAATCCATTGTAAAAAAAATTAAAAACTAGAGATGCGTTTTTATAATCCAGATGTTTTGATAAATGAAAATAACAGTAAGATAGAACCTATGAGGAGTGACAACATCGTCCGGCTCTTCACTTTTCAATTCACTGAGTAACTCTCTCATTGTGAAAGTTCTGCTACCTTGGTCATCTTTTCGAAGCATAATCTGATCGTTGGAAGCCTCCTTTGGAACCTCAGCCTTGGGATCTATGGAATTTCCTTGTTGAGACAGTGGATTTGGTTGGGAATCAGGATTCGGTTGGTGTTGAGGAACTGGAATTGATGGCGAATCTGGTTCTGGTTTGTGTTCGGGATTGGCTCCATTTTGCAATTCTGTTTCAGGCGTAGACATGCTTGAGTAACAAGAACTGCTGACGGGTTCTTGCTTCCTGAGTTTGGAATATAGAAGAGAGATCTGTCAAAGGAGGAGGGAGGACTCCGAGAAGAATACACGGAAGAAAACAGTCACCGGAAGATTCAAGTTAGGAACAGAGGCCCAAAAATATTATGAACATAGGCCCATAGTGCTGGCAGTAGTGATCCTGAGGAAAGTAATTTGGGCTAAAATGTGGCGCACAAAGTAAATACAAGGGCCCTAGGCCTAAGGAACGCATTTACTACTTTGGGTTTTCGAGCAAGTAGTCAAGAAAATTACAGTGTTCTCCTCTGAGATGAATTAGAATAGTAAGGTCTTTGCATCTTTCTTGTAAAGTACCATTGTTAATCCTAATAGTTTCAATTATTATAGTTATTTGAGTATAGTCGGAGGAAGATGGCATCTAGTTCTCAAGTAGTGGCGATCGACAAGTTGGTGGAATCCATTAGTAGTTCAGTTCGTAGCTTAGAGTTGGAAGATGACCATACAACAGCTAGCTCTATTGTGAAACAAGTGCTTGTGGGCAAAATTACAGGGGAAGATTGTTTAATACTGGTTTAGTTCGATCTATTCTTTCTAGTGTGTGGAATATCAACAAAGGAAACAGGTTTCAAGGTGTAAATGTTTTCCTTTTTAAATTCAAGTCTTTGCTTGATAAACAACGGATTATGAATTGTATATCTTGGAGTATTAAGAATTTTATTATGGTATTGAAAGAGTGGCCACCGGATTAAACAGTAGAAGAGATTGACTTCTCCTATGAGTGGTTCTGGGTTCATGTGAGGGGATTGATGCCTAGCCAACAAACAAAGAAAAATGCAAATATGATAGGAAATAATCTATTTGCGGGATATAAGGAAGCTGATTTAACAGTTGCTGATGATTTGGAGTGGAAAAACGGGTTGAGAATTAAAGTAGCTGTTGATGTTTCAAAACCACTAGTAGAAGGCTTTTTGAACAAGAAGGATGGAGTAGAGAAGTGGATTTGCTTTCAATATGAAAGATTGCCTATGTGTTTGTCACAAATGTGGACAGCTGGCTTACAAGACAAAAGATTGTTCTTTTATCAAGACAATGGATCAATATGAAGAAAGAAGGAAGGATCGGCAGGGATACGAACCATGGAAAGACAAGCTTCTTTCACTAGCCGGACGAGAGGTGCTTATTAAATCGTTGGTTCAAGCGATTCTAACTTATGTTATGTCCATTTTCAAATTACCAAGGACTATTTCCAGGGCAGATGGAATCTCTAATAGCTAGATTTTGGTGGTCAAATGGCAACATTGGATACAACGACAAGAACTCGCTAGGAACAAGGAATGTGGTGGTATGGGTTTTAAAGAAATGGAAAGTTTTAATCAAGCATTATTGGCGAAACAGAGTTGGCTCTTAGATATGGAGCAGTTTGCTAGAAGGTCGGAAGTTGCTTCTTAAAGGTCTCAGATGGAATGTGGGTAATGGAACAGATGTCCCGATTTGGAACACACCATGGATTCCTGATCTTCATGGTTTTTGCATTCGCTCTCAGAAATCCCATCCATGTGATGTTCAGAAAGTTTATGACCTGATATGTGACCATAACCGTGGGACTTGGAGAAGCTAGGAGAATTGTTTTGTTCAGAAGAAGTGCAAGCTATTTTCCGGATTCCTCTTTCTACGTCGATTGGAAAAGTCAAGCAGGTGTGGCATTTCACGAAGTCGGGGAAGTATGAAGTCAGGTCTGGGTATCCAAAGGAGAAAGATGATGATTTCCAAGCCATTGCTGCAGCTTGCTTGCAAATGTCCACATTCTCGGAGGCAAAACTGTGGAAATCCATCTAGTCTACTAAAAATTCTAACTAGATAAAAATTTTTATCTGGAAATATGCTAGAAACGTCATCTCAATGAATGAGAATCTGAGGAGGAGAGGTTGCAGAGTTAATTCCAGGTGCCCAGGTTGCGAAGAGGAGGTGAAAACGACTGAACAGGTGCTTTTTTCGTATGAGAAGTCTAGAAGAGTCTGGTTTCTCAGTCGAGTAGGATATCAACCTTCCGTGGCTGGTTTCTCTTCTTTTGCCCAATGGTGTGTATCTTTGTATAATTTTTTTCAAGGAAAGAGGAGAAGAAGATATGCTTGATTTTGTAGTGGTGCAATGTTGGTATATTTGGTTGGCAAGAAATGAGAAAATCTTCGGTCATGAAGATAGTTATCCTATGATTTCTGCTCAGATGGCTGTTAGGTACTGGGAAGAATTACAATCTGTACGTAATATTGGAAAAGATGACATTACACAATTGCTAGCAGCAGATGGGTGTGCAGATTTGAAGAAATATTGATGTCGTCCCCCTAAAGGCAGGATCAAATGTAATGTCTGTTGATTTTTTAGTCAAATATTGTGGCTCATTTTTATCCCACATTGCTTAGAAGGGAAGAGTGAGGGGAAGGTTGTGGAATATAAATAGAACCCTTCCCCCTCCTAAATAATTATCCCACTCCAAGCCTTCAATTTGTAGCTTGGTTTAAGTCTTCTTTTCTCTTGTAATATTTCTTATCTTTAGTGAAATATTATTGGTGGTGCCTCGAGGACGTAGGCTTAATTGGCCGAACCTCGTTAAATTTCTTGTGTTCTTTTCCTAATTTTGTTCTCTATTTAATAGCTTTATTTTGGGTTATATTTAGTTAATTATTTAGCTTTAAATATTCAAGGTTATTCTGTCTAGACTCTTGGGTTTTAAGTGGGACCGCTTGTGACCCCTCCATTAGAATCTGGGAATATTCTTGGTATATTTTTGGCATTATAATTTTCTAAATATTTCTTGAGAATATTATTGTTAATATTTTGGCGCTTCCCCAACAGATATATCATGGCCTTGTTTTCCTTTTAATCTTATAATTTGATTAGGTGAAGTAATTTATGATTTGATAATTTTCATCAGATCTGAAACAATAGGTATAATCATAAATTAATTATATTATATTATTTTAGTTCACAATTCTTTAAAGGAAAGATGTTCTTCCTTTTCTTGTATAATATATTAGTATTGATGATCCTTCCATATATCTCCTCTTCTCTATTTTACTTTTGTTTCTAATCATTAGTTGCACTAGCAACAATTTTCTATTCAAACAATTATGTTTTGTTGCGATAAGAGTTGCTGACATAAATCTTTATTGATGAAAGTAGTTGCTACCTTAACTCATTTTATGGTAACTTTAGAATGTTATTTGATAATACTAGTTTATTCTATTACATGCCTAATGTTTGGCTTTCTGATTAATTATGATGAATAATTATGATATATGATATTGGGATATATGATTGGATGCCATTAATTTTATCTTTTATGGTAATGTGTAACTTGGAATTATGTATGATTGTTGTTTAAATGAATGGATGTTTAATTTTCTTTTTCCTTTTTGCAATATTTTGTTGTGCTAGCAACTATTCTTGGTTAGATTAGTTACACTAGCAACTCTTTTAAACATAAAAGAGTTGTTGGTGCAACTCTTCTATGAGAGGAAAAGTTATTGAAACAACTTTATATTTTAACAGTATTGTTTCATGAAAAGTTTACCACTATATGGTAATGAATGATTTATCTTATGATGATGTTTTAGATGATGTTTGGATAATATCATGTCTTTATTTAAGTTTATCCTATGGAATGACCTTTTGTTTTGTAGGTGACTTGGTTCATCGCTTATTATTGGTGAGTGAATTGTTATCTTGTATATGATTGTCGTTTATTGATTTCCTCTTTCTAGCAAACGTATTGTAATCCTTATTGTAATTTTTTTTTGTACCTCCTATATCTTATTTATCATTTTTTCATAATTGCAAGTTGTAATATATGAGTGTATAGTGTACATATGTTTGCTTAGCAAATATGATAATTAATTAAATAAAAAATAATTATATAACTTATACACAATAGATTCGATCATCTAAACTCAACTTTGAGGGTCCAACTTTAGTATTATGCCAAAAGTCGATCCAACCATCATTCATGGTTTTACCAAGTGATAACTCTATTATGAGCTTATCATAGGTTTCTGCATTCCTCAAAGTATACCCCGGAGAGGATCACTATTTTCTTTAAGTAGGTCTATAATGTCGAGTTATAAATTATTCTAGACAAATTAACATCTCACTCATAATCAAATAATTAATTTAAATATTTTGAATTATATGATCAAACCTAACTGAAGATAATTAAATATTTAAACTATTAATTTAAGTTACCAAGTTAAGTTATTAAAATACCAGCTTACTTTGGTTCGAGGAATTTTATTTTATTGGTGAAGTATAAAATATTGTTCTTCTTGTTTTAGTCGTGGGAACTTCAGACCCAACAAGAAAAACAAAAGAAATCCCTTGGAATTCCTGCTAAATTATTATCAGCTTTCAAGTTCTTCTGCCATTGATTAAGCTGGCACCAACTCATATTTTCTTGATGGTATAATTTTCTTTATTTGGTGTGATTCAAGGTCTTGTTTTAACATTAATATTTTACTCAAATTATTAATTTATGTATTGTATATACCAATGAAGAAAATCTTTTAAAATCTTAGAAGTGGATAATTTTATGAGATATTTATTATTCATACTGCTTTGATCATGAAAAAAAAAATTATTTTATGTTTTGTATTTATGCTGATATTGGTTGATTTCTTTTATCTAGATATAACATATTATTATAGAATAATTTTAATTGATATAAATATATATGTTACCTCCTTAACTCAACATATTCTTTTTTCATTTTGTTCCTTTTAATTTCAACTTATTTCATTTTAAAACCTTAACTTAATTATTTGTATATTTTTAAATACCAAAATTTATCATACTTTTTCAATTTAACCCTTGAACTTTAGCTTTTACCATTTAAACATCTTAATTTTACTTATCATGCACATTTAACTTTTTGAAAATTAATAAATTTATTAATTACTTTTATTTTTACCAAATAAATGTATATTTATTTTAATTTTTATTTATGTACTACTCATATTCTTATATATTTTAAAACATATGAAGATAAATAAATTTTTATTTTTTAATTTTCATAAATTTGTAATATTTTAAATTTTGAAGATAGTTTGTATATTATGTTGAGATAGAATTCTAACAAGTGAATTTTTATTTTTTATTTTCATAAATTTAAAATATTTTGATTTTGAATATGTTTCTTTAATTACATATTATATTGGTTTGATAAATGAGTAATCTTAAATAAAAATAAAATTATCAATTCATCAAAGCTAAATTTTTTGAATTTGATAAAATTGGTTATCATTTTATTAAAGCTAAAATGTAAATAAAATTATATGAAATAAGAAAAAAATAAAATTTAAAAATCTTCAATTTATTATATTTTTGTTTGATTTTAGTCATTAAAATTTTTGGATAAAGAATAAGTTTACCGTTTTGTTTCAAATCTAGGTAGAACTTTACATCTTATTTCAATGTTATTTTTATATTTAAAAATGTATAAATAAAATTGACCCAAATAATTCTTTTATTTTAAATATAATGTTCATTAAAAATGTATAATTCATGTAAAATATATTATTAAAATACAAGAAATCTTAAACCAAATTAAATGACAATTTATTTAGTCCAATTGTTATAAAAATAATTTTTATTCCAACTTTTCAACATTTATTTTATTTTTGTCATTATATTTTACATTAATCATATATCTTTACTAACATAATGTTTATAATCAAAATATTATTAGATCAATTTCAATTATATATTTTTAAAATATAAAGATAGTAGTTGGATATATTTGAAATAAAAGGTAAAGTTTTGGTTAAATATAAAATAAAAATGTAAACTTTTAGCTAACATGATGCTAACTTGAAAGTCATGTATGTAATATCAGCCCTTCATATCAACAAAGACATAGATCATATTGAGTCTAGCCAAATTTGAAATAATTTTTAAAAAAAAGCTAGACCATTTTCATATAAAATTAAGTTTTGGCTAGAAATGAGATTTGAAGCATAGTTCTAGCTAGTAGGAGTATTTATCCCTAAAAAATGATGAAGGTGATAAATTGATAAAAATTGATGTTCAAAGGGCTAAATGACATATTTTAATTGAAGGAGATGATGAAAAAATGATAAATTTAGAATCCAAAAAAGATTAACTATGACAAATGTATTATATGCATCTTAAATGAAAATGAATTAATAAGTGTTCAAAAGTGTATGAATAAACAAGTTGAATAAAATGAAATAAGTCAAAGAAAAGAGGTAAAATGAATAAATATGTCAAGTTGAAGGACCCACAGATGTATTATGCTAATTTTAATTTAAATTTACTTATAATATATCATGATCCATATTCTATACGTGTCAACTCTTTTTAATTTTGTAATCAAATTTCTCATTGTAAATCACAACTATGGTGTGAGTAAGATGTTAATTTTTCTAAAATGATTCACAACCATAACACTACAGACCCCTATGGAACAAGGGGCTTCCTCAAGGAATTGAAAAACCTACAACGAGGTCTTAATGGAGTCATAACCTTGGTAAAACCAAGACATGTGACCAGATCGACCTTAAGTAGAGTGTAACATGATCGTTTGAAGTTAGGTTTTGATGATCATATCTATTGTGTCTATATCATATAATTAATTTTTATTTAATTAATTATCATATTTCCTAAGCAGATATGTAAGTATTATATATATCCATAAACTACAAATTATAAAATATGAGAAAGGGATAAAAAGAAGATAAGAGATACAAAATAGAATTATGATAGAAACTATAGCACATTTGTTGAATAATGAAAACAATTATAAACATACATTCACAACACAATAATAATATGGTCATTTACAATGAGCAAGCGAGACAAAATTACCTACAAAACAAACATTAGTTCATATGATAAACATAAATAAAGAGTTATAATATCATACTAAACACTCATAATCATATCATGGATATTCATAAAATTATATTAACAATCCATAAAGTTGTGTTAGCAACTTTTCTCTCATAAAAGAGTTGCACTATCAACTCTTTCATAATAAAATAGTTACTAGTGCAATTTTTTTAATAAAGAATAGTTGTTAGCTTAATTAAATAGCTAACAAACAATAAGTAGTAACTCTTTCAAAATAAAATAGTTACTAGTGCAATTGTTTTGATAAAGAATAGTTATTAGCTTAATTAAATAGCTAACAAACAATAAGTAGTATAACATTCAACAAAATCAAAATCTATTCATCAACCAAATCAATATTTTATGATTTAGGATAACATAAATTGCATTAATCAGACATCTAAACATCATCTAATGACTATGAACAAAGTTACAAATAGATTTCATCACTAATACATCATAATCAAACAATATAAAATTTTATCATAAATAAATTGCATGAACAACTATTGTTCTTAATAAAAAATTGCACCAACAACTCTTCCATTACAAAGGAGTCAGTATTTCAACAATTTAGATGAGAAATAGTTGTTAGCATAACTATCAACATAAATAAAAATATATAGAAAATGAGATTTACAATAAAATAACCAATGTCACATGTTAATAATTAATCAAAGAAAATGAGAAATGAGAGCAATGAAATGGCATCTTTCCACATAAAGGATATAAATCCTTTTAAATGTTTTATCAATATATGATTTTAACTGAATTTCTCAAATTTAAAGGAAATGACTATTAAATAAATCATTCCACTAAATTGAATCATAAAATCAAGAAGGAAAGAAATCATAATCTCATTATACATATTTCATGATTAATCCAACATGATAACAATAAATATATTATAGATCATAGCATGATGTCAAATCAAAAGGCATAAATGAGCAAATAGACATTTTAGAATTCAAAAGAGTTATTGGTACAACTATTTTTGAGCAATAAGTTATGTCAATAAATATTTATAAAACAAAATTGCACCAACAACTTTTTAAGGCTTTTTCAAGCAAGTCTTCGGCTCACATAGTTCCTTTCCCTCTTTGGATGAATTTCCAAAAAAAATGAAAAATTATGGAAAGATGTCCTCAGATTTTTGTACCTTAATTAGGCTTGTCTTTTGATAATTTCTTCTATTTGTTCTAAATTCTTCAATTTTTTCCAATTTCTCCAAAATTGAAAATATAGTTATAGTTTAAAAGAGCTTCAAAATTTTAGAAAACTTTACTAATTAAAAATAATTCTAGAATTTTTAACTATAAAAGAAAAAAATTTCAGGAAAAAAATTTTGAGAAAATTTAAAACTTTAAATATTAATTGGTTTTTAAAAACACTTTTTAGAGTTTTAATAAAATTTTTAGTTAATATTCTAAAATAGTCAAGAATATTCAAAATAAAATATTTAATGATTTCCCCTTTATTAAAATAAAAATTATGTTATTTATAATAAATTCAAGGGCTTGAAAACTTTTGGCTTTTCAATGAGGGAAATTTTTTTTGCCTCTACTAACTTCTCAAAGAGCTACTTGTGACTCTTTAACTAAAAAAGGTGCTTGCATAAGTATTTTTAAAAAAATTTCAAAAATAAGAGAAATTAGAAGATTTGTATTTTTGGAAGCTTGAATATTGTTCATCATCGAGCAAAATCACGAGATAAAAATCAAGTGCTAACATAAGGATATAAATGAGTTGAACTATTTTTTAGTTATTTGAATTTTGATTTAATAAAAATTCATGTATACTAATTGGTGAGACTTGTTCAATAAATGAGTTGACATAAACTATACTATATTCAACTTATTGAGACTCGTGAGCTAACTCATTACCGAACCATGAGCTACCTTGTCAATTTAAGTAATAATAATTTAATTTTAAATAACTATATATATATATATATATATATATGTATATGTATATGTATATAACCTTGTTAATCACCTAGTACTTAGTCAGTTAACAAATAATTGTAATACTCTATCAAATCTTATAATATGGATTTTTATGATAATTTCATTAAGAGATCCCCTACTCACAATGTGTTAGATGAAAACTCAAATACATAGGCTTGTGTATGCCATCCTATAACATGGATGAATGTATTGCTAAAGAAGTAAATCCATAATGTTGATTAGACTATATGAGGTAGAATAGACACTTTTCTAGCAAAAGTAACTAGAAAATAACCAATGGATGATAGAATTAGGATTGGTACGTGAAATGTAAGGATGCTATCTTATTAAGAAAAATAAGGAGTTTATGAACATTATGGAGAGAAGAAAAAGTTAACATTATTTGCTTTTAAGAAATCAAATTAATTGATGATATAAACTGTTGAAGAATATGGTGGTTGTAGTGAGAAGAATGAGAGATAGGATTATCTAAATTAAATTCTTAAGAGGATAAGTTATTAATGTGATAATCGTCTATGCATTACAGCCTATGACTTGAACTTGATTGATACATATTTATGAAAAGAGAATCTCATATGGTTTCCTTCAAGAATGACCAAAGTAAAAGTTTCTCTTACAAGAAACATAAATTACATTTTTTGAGCTATAAGGTTATATTAGATGAGGCTTTAACAACTCAACATAAACTATTAGTCTTAATATTGTAATTAAGAAAGGATTAAGAAGAAAATAAAGATTTATCATCCCTAGTATTAAATGGTAGGATTTAAAAAGGAACAAATAAACAATATTGAAAGTGAGATATTTAATCAAAGAGCTTGGAATACATATAGGGGTACTAATTTATGTGGATTGATATGAGTACAAGGATTAAAGAGGTTTTCAAAACTATAGTTGAAAAGTTCAAAGGACATGGTTGTTATTAAAAGAAAAATGGTGGTGGAGCAATCAAGTTCAAAAGGCTATAAAAGAAACATTGAAATGTAAAGATTTAAACCATGTTAGATGTATTAAAGATGAAGGTAAAATAGAGGTAAAGAATAAAAATATGAAAGAATGATGAAGAAACTATTTTTGTTGACATTTTCAAAGATGATCCATCATAAAAAGAAGCTAGTTAGGGTAAAGAAATTGCTTATAAAAAAGATTGTGAACTATGCTAGAAGAATCAGTTTTTCACAAGTCAATATTGCTTTAAAGAAGATGAAAATGTGGAAAACTAGTGAATGAAATGGGATCCTAATAGCAATATGGAAGTATTTAGTGAATGTAAATGTAAGCTAGTTAATTAGCTTGTTTAATAAGATTTTGGTAAGTATGGTATTCATCGACCTTGAGAAAGCCTATAATAGTGTACCTAAAGATGTTTTACGATGGATATTAAGTTGTAAGAAAGTCTCGCTTGTGTACACTTAAGTAATTAAAGATATGTATAATAAGACAATTATTAATGTTCATATTGTCAAAGGAGAAATAAGAAATTTTTCTATATTTATAAGTATGCATCAATAACTGACCTTGAATCTTTACTTCTTTACCTTAGTCATGGATTAAGTAACGAGTGATACATAAGATAACATTCCTTGGTGTATGATATTTATGGATGACAATGTTGTAGTGTGTAAAAAAGCAAGGATTTTCTGAACAGTTTCTGTTTTCTGCTCCTTTTATTTTTATATATCTCACATGTATTGTGCACCCATCTATATACACAACAAATACAAAAGAAAATGAAACAGAAAATACACGTGTAACGCTAACAAAGGAATTCCATATCCTGCTACGAAACGTAGCTGTTTTGCCTTAAAACGCCAGCATATTGCTATGAGACCTTTCCCTTTCCTGACACACCATTGGCATCTCACTTCCCCATGACTTTTCTTTTCCTGTACCATTTGTCTTCTTCATATCATTTTGTATCTCTTTCTTTTATCCATTCACGTTCCTCTCCTTCCAGTCACCATCTTTTCCTTCAAACCCGTTCATATTTCTTTCCTTCCAGCCATTATCTGCATCTTGTTTACTTCTCCTCCCATTGTTATTTATTACATAATTTCCATCACACCCCCCACAAGATGAAGCCGGAGTAGAAAAAGCAAGGTTCATCTTGGCCAGTAGACGATGGAAGAGTTTGGCTCCGAGGGATTTTGTAAACAGATTGGCAATCTGATTGTCCAATCGTACATGAACCGTAGAGATTAAGCCAGTTTGCAAACTATTCTGAACCACATGACAGTCAATCTCGATATGTTTCATCCTTTCATGAAAAACAGGGTTTTCGGCTATGTGAATCATCGCTTGACTATCGCAATGAAGCGGAACAGGTAGATCTAATGGCACTTGAAGATCCTGAAGTAAGTAAGTAAGCCACTGTATTTCATTAACAGTTTTTGCCATGCTACGATACTCTGCTTCTGCAGATGAACGACTAATCATTGTTTGCTTTTTCATCTTCCAGGAAATGAGGGCTCCTCCAAGAAAGATACAAAACCCGGTGATGGATTTTCGAGTAATCCGACAAGCTGCCCAATCAGCATCACAGAAAGCGATGAGCTTGGAACCCATGTTAGCTTGGAAAAATAAACCATGAGCTGGCTCGCCCTTCAGATAACGAATGACATGTAGAGCAGCCGACAGGTGTCCTCGGCAGGGCTGCTGCATAAATTGGCTGAGTTGTTGTATGGCATGGGTAATATCAGGTCTTGTGAGTCCCAAATATAGGAGCTTTCCTACCAACCTTCTGTACTGCTCAAGATCTTCCAACAGAGCACTACAATCAACATCTAGCCGCTGACCTTAAGGTAAAGGGAAAACTGGACTGCGAGCTTCTGATAAACCAATATCTGTAATAAGGTCTTGAATATACTTGTGCTGATTGACATATACACCTGTTGCAGATCTGGGGATCTCTAGACCAAGAAAATATCTGACGGGCCCTAGATCTTTAATAGTGAAATCTTGATGAAGATGACCTTTGATGGTCTCAATATGAGGCAATGAAGGACCTGCAATCAAGATATCATCAATATAAACGATTAAACATAAGAAAGTGTCATCAGTTCCTCGTGTAAACAGGCATGTATCGTGTTGTGACTGCTTAAAACCATACTCCTTTAATTTTGCTGTTAATTCCCTATTCCACATACGTCCTACCTACTTTAATCCATACAAGCTTTTAACCAATCTACAAACTTACCCTGGTTTTGCTCGTAGGTAACCCTCAGGTGGTGTCATATAGAGTTCCTCATCAACATGCCCGTGAAAATAAGCATTGTTGATGTCAAGCTGATGAATGTGCCATTGCTGAGAGGCTGCCAGGGCGAGGAAAACTCTAACTGTGACCAACTTGGTGACAGGAGAAAAAATCTCATGATAATCAACACCAGGTATCTGTCTATACCCCTTGGCTACAAGCCGTAATTTGTACTTGGACACAGTACCATCAGCATTATATTTAATACGATAGATCCATTTTGATTCAATGGGTCTTTTATTTTCTGGTAAATCCACAAGTTCCCAGGTAACATTCTACTCTAGTGCCTGTAGTTCTTCATGCATTGCTTGCCTCCATTTCTCATGTTTATTAGCTTCAACATAGTGAATTGGTTCATGTTCAGTTTTTACAAGAGCTACAGCATTTTGGTAAGCAGGAGTAAATTGTGGGGCTGGTGAGAAGGGTAACTATCCTGTGTTAGCAATAAAATCATTTAACCAAGAAGGTTTGGTTCTGTCTCTGGTCCCTCTTCGCAAAACAGGCATGACTCCATTATCACTGACTGTTTGATTATTGTTTTCTATGTATTGGTGTTCTATCTTAGGAAGATTTTCTAAATATAGAATGGGTATAGGTATTGGATCTGTTGGTTTTGAGGGTTGATGGTATGGAAAAATGGTTTCATAAAATTGTACGTCCCTTGATACTATTACACGTTGATCTTCTAAAGAATATAACTTGTATGCTTTGTATCCATCAGCTAATCCAATGAATATACATTTTGTTGCTCTATGAGTGAATTTGGTCTTATTTGGACTCTTGTTACTTGAAAAACACAAACAACCAAAAATTTTAAAGACATCATAATTTAGTCTAGCGTAATACAATCTTTTAAAAGGAGTTATCCATTCTAATATGGGAGTAGGCAAAACATTTATGATTTGAGTAGCATAGAGTATTAATTCACTCCAGAATTTTATAGGAAACTTTGACTGAAACATAATAGCTCTAGCTATTTCTAATAAATGTTTATGTTTCCGCTCTACGACACCATTTTGCTGTGGAGTGTAAGGACAACTATGTTGATGTAAAATCCCTTTTCAATTTAAGAAAGATGAGATCTTTTGATTTTCAAATTCAGTACCATTGTCTGATCTTATAGCTTTGACAGATTTTGATAATTGATTTTCAATCATAAGAATGAAGTTTGTAAGTATCTGACTGACCATGAATTTGTCTTTTATCATATAGGTCCATGTGGCTCTCGAATAATCATCAATAATGGTCAGAAAATAACTAGCTCCAGTCATTAAGGTTGTGACATAAGGACCCCAAAGATCAACGTGTAACAATTCCAGGGGAGTATTACTATGTATTTTGGTTTTATGGAAAGGTTTTCTGGTTTATTTGGCAAAATGGCATATGTCACATTGTTACACCCCAGCCCATACCTGGAGTGACATGCTCCCGTAGCATGCGTAACGACCTCCTTTAAAGAAAGCCGCTACGTATCCTACAAGGGATACATCACTAGAACTGAGTATTAAAATTCGTATGGGTACACGATCCAATATTTAGTGGTGAGAACAAGGGTGGCATGACGTACATTCAAGCAAGCATGCTTTACTCCTGGTAACATACATTCATTCATCCTTACAGTTTGGTTTGATGATAGCTCATTGATATAATCAAAACAAACCAATACATACACGGGTTTTCCACTATGCACATAACAAACTCACCACTAGAACCATAATACTGACTACTGCCGCTATGAATAATATAGGTTAAATGATACAAAAAGAAATGGAGATTGGCAACAGCTCTACTACCACTTCGGGAATGCCTTCTCTGCTGACGACCCCTATCGTCTCTCCGGCTGCTCCCCTGAGGGCTCGGAACCTACGTTCATCAAATGATAAACGCTGAGCATAAAACTCAGTGGAGCTAAGAAACCATAAATAAACATACATATACAAAGCATCATAAGATACATTTCCGATAAATGCAATGTAATGCAAACATGCCTTGCACTCTTCCTCATTTCCATTCTTACAACCTTCTTCCTTTCTTATCATTGTGCACATTCCTTTCGCACATACTGGGTCCTTGTATGTACCGGTACTCATCTCTGGAAGGAGGGCATTTAATTGTATGGTGCTATGCACGTCTTTCCCTACTGTATATCTCGAGACTCATCTCCCTTTAGGAGGGCATTAATCTATATGATCCCTTAGCGGAATCCCATTAACATGATTGACCCAGCATGCCCAGAGCTTAGCTCTGCACTCATCACTCTCCTTCCTATTCTCTTTCACCCGTCCATTCCCATCTCTCAATGCATGTTTTCATGGTATAGGCATCATTTCAACATATATGTAACCATCAAACAAGCCATACAGGCATCGCTAAGAACATAGCAGAAAGAATTACCTATATTAAGATCTTACTTCAGTTCAAGGATATCAAAAGGGGCCATTAATGAACCAACAAACATTAACTTAGCACAAACCTGTAATAAGAAGCTTGCTAACGTGAACCCGTAGCCTCGATATGATCGGCCTCTAGTGGTAACCCCTAGCTCTCACACTTTCCCTGGTGCTTAGGAAGTTCAATTAAGTGTTTGGAAGGGTTTAGGAAAGAAGAAGGTAATAAAAACCTAAAGAAAACCTTAATATTTATCCTTTTGATCC
>CANYBF012028020.1:0-21065 GCA_948192965.1 Dalechampia spathulata
ATTTAAGCACGTTTTCCAAAACTCACCATTTTTGACCTGCAAAATACGAAATGTACACAAGTCAACTGTTCTAATAAATAAATAGTGCTAAAATAGGTGCTTTGTGGGCATAAAACATGACACTTTTACGCTCGATCAATGTTTTATGTTTTAAATAATTATATTAAAGCATACTTAATCCTAGATAGGAGTAATATATTTTGGAAAAAAGAATTGGCAAGTGCATATTTATTTCAAAATGAAACTATAGCCCATAATCAAGATGAGTAGAGAAAGAAAACCCATATAACAAACTCCAAGTAACTAGGGATTAAGGCTAAGTTGAGTTAAGTTGTTCGAAAATATATATTTGATTTGACATTATTTGTAACATATTTAATAAGATTATTTAATTAATAATCTCTAAAAATAAAAAATAATTATAAACATCAAATCTTAATGCGAATATATTGAATAAGAAATTGGACAAAAATTAATTTTATTAATTTAAAGTATGATTATAATCTAGAATATAAAATTCATGTAACAAACAATTTTGATCCTCTTATTCAAATTTTGAAGGAAGAACTTAATTCAAGGATAGTTGAAGCTTGATCTTAAATGAAATGCAATTTTTGTTGAGGAACACAATCTAAGGGCCTTGAGGCTTGATCTTAAATCAAACTTAGATTTGATGAATTTTGATAAACATCTTGATGAATTTAGAAAACACATTGATGAACTTGAAAAACGCCTTGATCATTTTGAAGATTTGAAGAGGCTTGAGTCTTAGCTTTGACAAAGCTTCTACTTGGTACTTTGCTTTTGAATGTGTGTTGAATGAATGATACTCTTCTATTTATAATGAATGGTACTTTTATTTATAATTAATGGTACTTTTCTATCTGATTTTTACTTGACTAGCATTAATATAATTATCACTTTATTTAATATTATTTTAGTAGTATTTATCTAATTCACTATTAAAATAACTTAATTTCAAATAATAAAATAAATAATTTCATTGATCTAAAATTTATTTATTTTATTAAATTAAAATAATCATTTAATCTAATTATTTTATACATTAAAAATATTTATTTAATTTATCTATAAAATATATTTAATTTATTAGATTAAAATAATAATTTTATCTAATAAATTCATAGATCAAAAATATATTTGATTGGTTTAAAAAGTTTATTTAAAATTTACATGTCTACCATAATATTCATATTTTTTTTACCTATAAATACCTTATCAAGACTTGTGCAAATTAATTTTTCCTAGAATATTTAAAACTTTTAATAATTAATTGAATGGTCCTTGGTTTGAAAATTTTATTTTATTATATTTTGCAAAGAAATTATTAGCAATATGCCGTGGACTTTATTAAAAACTCTTTATAAGATTAGGTTACAAAATATGATAACAATTAATAAATAATTATATAGGAAATTGTGATAACATCAAGTTTTGAAGATTCAATGGCAACTATTATGAGAATTATTTATGACATTAATCCATGTATTGCTCTTATAGTCTATTAATTTAGTATCTTGTTCTCCAACATATACATATAACTTTCTTTTGTACTTTACCCATAATTATCACATAATTGTCCATCAAAATTATACTAATTTTAAATTTATTAACTTGTTAATGATTGTTTAAGGATATTTCGGAATAATATCAAAACAATTATTTTTGTTCATTATTATAAGATAAATTGTGATCATTATAATAATATGTAAAAAAAAATTAATCTTCATTGATAAAATGATATATAATAAGATTTATAAATTTGACATAAGGTAAGAAAAAAAGAAAATTATAAGATATGTCATATTTTAAAGTTTTATTTTAAATTTATATCATTTTGACTTTTGTTGAAATATTTGTTAATTTTTTATCAAAATTACATTTTTACCCTTACTTTTATATTTTATTCTTTTTAATTTTCCTCTCTTATATTTGAGTGCTACCTACAGCATTTGTTACTGAACCATCTTCTTTTTCTTGACTAGTTGGCGGGGTGGATGCTCTATTAGCAATAGTCTTCCCAGTCATGCTTGCAAGCCTCCTGATCAAAGATGCAATTTCATTATATTTTTCCTTGGTCTTGCTCATGAGCTCTTCCACCAGCTTAGTCAAGTTGACAACTTGTTCTTCCAATGAAGTAGTGTTGGTCACCATCATGGATATAGTGCTAGCAAGACTGCTTGGAGAAGAAATTTAAAAAGTTGATTATGAAGTGAAGCTTTCACCTTGACCTCCTTCCTTATCATAAGACTTCAATAAGGATGAGGAACTAGTTTCTTTTGACACTCCAGCTTTTGCCCCCAATTTTGGTGAAGGTGTCATTTATTATCAGAGACTGCTTGGGCGAAGGGTGTATTTCCTTGATACCATTTAGAGTTGAAAATTTACTTTTCGAAATTAGAGATGACAGGTAGAGGGATATCAATGGGCATGCCAAAATTTTTAATGCGTAAAATCTATAAAACAAAAACTAATATTGAATTAGAAATTAAGCAACAAATAAATTTTATTAATTTAAGGTAGGTTACAATCTCTAATATTAAATTCTTATAACAAAAAATTTTCATCCTTTGATTTGAATCTCGAATTAATAACTTGATTCAAGGGCTTTTGTAGTTTGATCTTGAATTGAACTTAACTTTTAAAGAAGATTCAAGAGCTTTAGAGGCTTGATCTTGAATCAAACTTCACCTTAGGAAGAACACCTTGGTGAACTTTGAAGAACATCTTAATGAATTTGTTAATTGCCTTGATGAACTTGAAGGATACCTTTGAAAATCTTGAAGAACACCTTAAGGATAGGATTTGGAGAGCCTTGAGTATTGAGAGCTTTTTGTTGCTTTTTGCTTCTAGCTTCTAAATCTATGATTTTAGAATGAGGGGAACTCTCTATGTATAGTGATATGGGGAAGAATATGATTAGACTACATCTGTATCACTTTGAAGTGATTGAATTCCACTTAAATTGTATCAAGATAATTATCACTTTATGTATTTATTATTTTAATAGTATTTATCTAACTATTAAAATAATTTAATTTTAGATAATAAACTAAATACTTTGATTAGTTTAAAATCTATTTATCTTATTATATTAAAATAATTATTTAATATAATTATTTTATAAATCAAAAATATTTATTTAATTGATCTATAAAATATACTTTATTTATTACATTAAAATAATTATTTAATCTAATTAATTTCATAAATCAAAATATATTTAATTGATCTAGAAATTAATTTAAATTTTTTGTATCTACAATCTTAAATAATGTAATTTTGCTAGGTAAATTGGGACTATTTTTAGCAATAAAAACTGTTAATGAGGCTTGAAATTTTGGCTTCATTCACCGTTATATTATTGCATGAAATAGGGGTTGCGGGCTTATCATTGAACCACCTAGCTCATACACACATTGATGAATTATGGTTGACAAAATGATGGCTAATCGTGTGCATGACCAGCATGAAGAGCAGGTATGTTTGCATTACTATAAGACATGCATGCATGAGTTACATTATTGGTTGTATGATAATTTATAATGAATTAAATAGGGATTTAAATAAGTCAACACTTGCTTATGGAAATAAGTCTCCTTAACACATGAAGCTTAAGCGGACCGCAAGGCATCATTAACAAAGAATTAAGCAGCTTTAGGTCAATAGGTACATTAGGGAATCATACCATTGGACAAAGTAAAGTTCAAAAATAGGACTAATGTAAATTACAAACTTAATGGTAACATGGTGCGTGCTTAGAATGGTTAGATGAGATTTTTCCTAAGTTAATATGTGTGTTGTGTGCATGAATTACTATAAAGCCACACCAGTTTTTAACTAAAGCTAAATACTCCTAAATTATAAATTGCTTTTGATGTAAATAAGAAGAGGTGACAAATCGTTCTATTCCTCTTTAATGGAGTTTTACATATGTTATGGAAGTAAACTTTGCCTTGGGGAAAGGTTAGGCGCATGGGACTAAATTATGCATTGTGATTGTTTGTGAGTGCATGTAAATGCTGATGTATATATAAGCTTAACTCAGTTTTCTTGCTAATTAGATGAAGTTTATTGAAATAAAATTCGGCTAGAGCCATCATATACATGAGGTTTGCAAATATAAGTTCTTATGATTAATATGGCAATTAAGTTTATATGAGGTAAACATTAAACCGAATAGGTACACTCATTTAACTAGAAAATTGATTAGATGTGTTGCGAGATAAGGAACTAGGTAAAAACATATTAATATGTTGATTTTATTTCATCTATATGGAAATGATTGTGCATTAGTAAGTGAGGAGTATTGATTTGAGTGAAGGACACATAACTAAAAGAAAGGGATTAAATAGTACTAAAATAAGTTACATATGGGAATGTTACAAGTAAGAAGTCAATTTAGGGAGGAATTATCTGGTATACTAGTTAAAATGGAAATACATGAATGTAGATAATTATATCATGAATGCAAGTTAATTCAAAGGTGCAACTACCATATGAATATGTTATGATAGATTTTAGCTTGTGATATAAAATTTATGAGTGTTATTTAAATGAACTACATTAAGCATATTAAAGAATTTATGTATAACAGACATAAAAGATAGCAAGATTGATACTCTTGTTTAATAAACAAATAAAGGCAAAGGAAAAACAAGTTTGTGCTTAATATTAGTTGACCAATAAAACAAGATCAACATGTAATACTTTATTTTCAGATGATCTATGTATAATCATATAAATGTCGAAATATTTGTGAGTGACTTGAGTAATACTTTATTTTCAGATGATCTATGTATTTATGATATGTTGTTGATATGATGTGAAGGCAATATAAAAATACATACATGATATTAAGATGATTAAATCATGCATCATATTCCATTAACATTATAATACGGAGAAATAAATGAGATGCAATTGTATATATACAAATATACATCATAAAGAAATAAAGATGATGTTAGTATATGAATTATTGAAATTATATCCAATACATATTATGTATAATTAGAGATAGAGAATTGATAATATGATAAAGAAATGAGAATGTAATATATATTTACATTCATTGATGTACAACATATCATTGCTACAATAGTGACATACGAAATAAAAACATGATTGATACATAATGATGTTGTATGATATGATAAATTGTGATGAATTGATATATTATATGATACTCTGCCTATAGTTATATATAATTATTTGATGCTAAACTTTATTTGTGAAACATTTCTATGAGATCAAATGCTTATGCCAATAAGTTATGTTTGTTATAAGAACTTAAATATGACTTATTAGTAATTCACTTTGCAACATTGAGTTATATACTCAGTGTTTATCTTTTGATAAATACAAGTATGATCGGGTGTCGCTTCTATCAAAGTAATTCCTTACCAACCTCACGTTTAGAATTATAATTTTGTAGCAGTGGAAGTAAGGGTCGAATCCCACAGAGATGACTTCAACTCACTTAATTCTTTACGTTTAAAAATAAACAAAGGGAATCATAAAGTAATTGTGATAAACGAAGAAACTAATAAAAGCAAATAAAATAAATTCGAGAAAATCAATAAAAGGTAATTCTCCCAACCGAAAGCATCAAGTATTCATTAATTGAATATGATCACAGATTCAATAATAGACCAAAGGCAATGATGGCACTAAGCCGGTTATAGTTTACCGAGCAAGTCTCGCATGCCCCAATCTTCCCTTATTTGTAAGACGCCATGAAACAAACTCTATGAAATGCCTCTAATCCCAGGATAGACAAGGTGGAAATATATTCTCACTAAGTCATCTCGAGATTGCATGAAGAATTAGGAAGACCCAACTCTAGTTAACAGTTGCGACCCAGCATCCCTCATGTTCAAACTAGATCCTTTAACCCACAGAAGTACTACCGTAGATCGTAATCAGGATAGCATCCTGCTTTACCACTCCAGCAAGTCGGGTGACTTTTCTGTATTAAACAACCCGCTTAGCTATATGCTAGAACTTAGAAACATGCAACAGGCCTTATTTACATGCACTAGGAATAGCAATGGTTCTATACGACTCAGAATTAGAGATAATAGTGCTTTGCCAATGGAATTAGGATCAATTAGATCTCACATAATCATTTAATGAATGACTTGAATTACTTCCAATTGGGAAAAATAATCACCTAGCCTAGCATCATTGGCGAAATCATCATAAACATAAAATAAGAGAAAACAAACCTGGAATTAAAATAAAAGGAATGAATAAAATCGAACAATGCTAGAATAAATGTCAGAATCAAAAACTAGGAACCCCTTCTACATAGGAGCATACTCCTATTTATAGAAGGCAAAATAATAATTAAACTAATAAAAATAAATAAATAATAATCCTAATCTTTAGATGTAAGAGTTTGCATTGTTCCCAATCATTTTTTCATCCAGCTTAAGGAGTTTAAGTGCAACTAAAACTCGTCCTCTTCCAATCTCCAAAACTGTCCAGATGCTGTTGTTTTGATGTCCCTTATACCCGCAAGCCTTATCTGCTTTCAGCTCGCAGGAGTTTGAGTTCGACTCAACTTCTTCTTCCCAAAACGCACTGCTGACAGGTCATTTCACCCCATCTTATGCCCATAAGCAGTGTCCCCAAAACTCTAAAATCCAAATAAGCTCTAAAAACTCCAAATTAAGCATGTTTTCCAAAACTCACCATTTTTGACCTGCAAAATACAAAATGTACGCAATTCAACTGTTCTAACAAATAAATAATGCTAAAATGGGTGCTTTGTGGGCATAAAACATGACATTTTAAGGCTCGATCAAATACCCCCACACTTATCCAATGCTTGCCCTCAAGCATTCTTATGCCCATAACATTCTCTCTTATGCCCACAACAGAACCTTCCCTTAATCAAAACAAATAGCAAAATGAAATTAATATTATTTCCCAATGTTTCTAGCAAGACCATTCATCAAGAAGATTTAACCAACCAGCAAATTCAACATAAATTCAAAGGGTCGGCAATAAAAAATCATTGCTTTACCATTTTATTTAAATTAAAGTAGTTGGTAAAAAGATCTTGCTTTCATCTTGCCAATCATCCATTGCTTAACCTGCTTTTTCAATCATAAATTTCAAAATTTCGTAAGACAAGAATTAATAAATTCGAGATCAATAATGGCCCAATTAAGGGGGATACTCTCTTTTTGCTAATGACTCTATCCACAAATCAGTTTAAGGAAAATTAGGCCCAATCCACCTAACTTTAATCAGCAAAGGTGCAAAATTTTGATTTCTGGTTTAAGTGTTATTTTTCGAACTGAAAAACAGCCTTCAAAAGGATAAAGTTCTCCCTACATTGGCTGCTCCATGCACAAGCCATTTAAGGGGCTGTGAATGCCATACCATACATAACTGGCCAATGTAGGTTTTAACACCTATGTTCTTTCCGATTTGTCCTTCAAACACAAAATTGTTAGGCTGGGAATTTTCAGCAAAACAAAAATAAATTTACAGATTACTAACATAATTTTACCACAAGTAAGGCGCAACAATAATTGGTTAGGCAAACACAAAAAATTTAATCAAATTTGCTGAAAAGTTAAATAATCCATTAAAACAGAATATGCCAAAAGAAACTAAAAAGCAACATTAATCCCGTCAATGCAAAGTTTGAAAGAATTTTGGTTAAGATTACAGACACAAGGGGAAAAACAGAAAAAAATAAAAGAAGGCATAGTATATGGATAAATGCGGCAGCAGTTGAATCAAGACCTGTTAGACCAAAAACAAAAAAATTTTTAACCACAATGCAGATAAACAGTAACAGAAAATAAGGCAGCAATAAAACAGTAATGGAAACACCGCCCCACACTTAAGACATATTTTCCCAATGTGGGCATAACAGCATAAAAACAGGCAGTAGCAATGGATAAATGAAAAATAAATTTAGAACATTGCATAGGGGTAGTTTGTGCTGTAGGAACCACACCTCATTCCTGCATGTCAAAAGAATGGCGAAGTTTGCCAATCTCTGCTTCCAACTCGTCCAAGCGCAAGAGGATTTGCCGCATAAACTCCTCCAAAGTTGCTGATAATTTTTCAAGTTGCTTATGGAGGGAATTAAGTTCAATCAGAACAACAGCATTGGTAGGACCTGCTGTTGGTGGTTGCATTACGAGCACAGGAGAAGCTCCTGTGACTAGTTTGGCTTTTCCGAAAACTCTCGCTTTTATGGCCACAATAGGCCCCGGTGTGCAAAACTAAAAACCTGGCTCACTATCCTTCTTCTGTAATAGCCTCATTTCATCCAAAGTATAGACATCCAAGGGAACCAGGTCAACTGCTTTGTGAAGGTTATGATGGGCAAGATCGAATACCTTGAGTTGGATGGCTAGATGTGTGATAACATGGCCTAAGATGAGCCTCTTTGAATTGGCTACAACAGCTCTGAATTGGGCGGCGATAAAGCAACCAAGATTAACCTGCTTCTTATGCACCATGCAGTCGAGCAAAAACAGTTCCACCCGTGTGACGATGCCAGGTGAATCATTACGACAGGATAGGCTATATGTAATGAGTCTATGGAGATAAGTCAGAGAACTGTCGAACATGTAGCTGTCCTTAGCTGAAACCAAATCATATCGTTTGGTCAAAGTAGAGGCATAATGCTCCCACAAGCCATCAGCATCAAACTCAATAGGTAAATCACAAAAGCCCTCAACATACTCATCAGTCACCTCATCAATCAGACCCAATGTGAGATTGAATTCATCAATGGAAAAGGAGAATTGTTTACCCATCAATCTGAATTTGATGACTTTGGGGTTTTCGAGTACAATAAGCTTGTCTTTGTTGAGCTTATAAGTACTGTAGAACTCATATACAAGTTCATAGAAAATTAGACATTGAATCTGAAAATACCTATCCCAAACAGTACCTTTAATGTGCTAAAAAACTGGCAATCATAGTTTCTCAATGGCTGATGGGTTGATGGACTTCCCTTGTACTACCCGCAAATTCACCACCTTTAAAAACATCTCCTTGTCGTCCTTGGTAAATTTGAGATTGCCATTCAGTTTGGACTGTGGGGGTGGCAGAGTTCCATGCAGTCATTTAGCTCGTGCTCTTATGGGCATAACGTCGCCCGAAGTAGCAGTAGCAGTAGCTTCCTTATTCTCACTCTTGAGGTCTTTTCCCGATTCTTCCTCTTCAGCCCCTGTGGACTATTTCTGCACTGGACTGGTAGACTCTTTATCTTTCTCATCCTCGTGATAAGCTTCTAATTTCGTTGTTATTGCATCAATCAGCTGGTCGCCCAAAATATCAGTATCATCATCCATGATTTTTAATGGCAGCCACGATTTCTTGAATTGCCGAGCAGCTGGTGGGTTCTTATCGATGTAAACTTTCAAACCGGTAACCTCTATGTCTACAGTAGCTTTGTGTCTTCTTCTATCTCGACTGGTTCCTTCCCAACTCTGTGTTTCTTTGATTTGGAACCTCCACTAGATGAAGCAGCTCTAGTGTGTACCATGGTGACAGAAAAATTGTGAGCTGAAAAATAAGGAAAAAGAAAAAGAAATTAGGTTTAGGAGATAGAGTGTACTCAGCAGAAATAAAGGGAAAGAGTTGGAAATGAATTAGAATCCCTAAATGCCCAAAACTCTTAAAGTTCCGTTAAATTCTAAATTTCCCTCTCCTATTTCAACTCAAATTCATGCTTTCCAACCTGACCTAAAAACTATCTTAACTCACCTACAAAATTCACCCTAGTAAAAAGTAAAACTCTTTTTTACTGAAGTAACTAAAAATTAAAAATTGGGAAATGCCTTATGCATGATACGAATTAAAAACACAAAAGAGATAAAAGAAAGATAAAATTTAAGTCTACGAAACACCTTATGGGCATAACGCGACAACAGAAAACTCTAAAATAAATATATGAAAGCCTGGTGAGATGCCTTATGGGCATAACGCACATCCTAAATACGAAAATAAATAAATAAAAAAGAAAGAATTAGTTCTGGTTTTTAAAGTCCCAGCTTGACTTCCTGCTCATTTTATTCGTCTGTAGGTGATGTCAACGTGATCTTACACGTTGAACGAGTGTCAAATCCTTCATAGAATGGCTTGAGATGATGACCATTAACCTTAAACTACTTTGTTGAATCAAGGCTCCAAATTTCAACTGCTCCATGGGAAAAAACCTTTTGAACCATGAAAGGTCCTATCCATTTTGTCCTCAATTTCCCTGGAAATAGATTCAATCTAGAATTATAGAGCAACACCTTCTGCCCTACATGAAATTCTTTGTGCTAAATCTTCCTATCATGGAGCTTTTGTGCGTTATCCTTATAGCTCCTCGTATGTTCATAAGCATTGGTCTGTATCTCCTCTAACTCCTGCAATTGTAATTTCCTGTGGACTCTTGCATCATCCAAAGACATGTTAGATCATTTCACTGCCCAGTATGTACGATGTTCAAGTTCTACAAGCATGTGACATGGTTTCCCATACACAAGCCGAAAAGGTGACATTCCCAGTAGGGTCTTATATGCCATCTGGTATGCCCACAAGGCATCATCCAATCACTTGCTCCAGTCCCTCCGATTAGGACTGACTGTCTTTTCGAGAATGGATTTAATCTCTCTATTAGTAACTTCAACATGTCCATTCCCTTATGGATGATAAGCTGTGGTCATATGATGATTAACACCATACTTTCGAAATAAGGTAGAAACTTCTTTATTACAAAAATGAGTCCCTCGATCACTAATGAATGCCTTAGGAACTCCAAACCTGCTAAACATATTGGATTTAATAAAGCTTACCACTATTTTTACATCATTTGATTTTGTGGCTTTAGCTTCAACCTATTTTGAAACATAATCCAACAGAACCAAAATGTAAACATTTCAAAATGAAGGTAGGAAGGGTCCCATAAAATCCATACCCCAAATGTCAAAAATTTCATAAATAAGGATTCCTTTTTGGGGTATCTCATGTCTTCTTCCCAAGCTTCCAGATTTCTGGCATTTTACACACTGTTTATAGAATTGGTAAGCATAACGATGCAAGGTAGGCTAATACAGCCCATATTCCAGAATTTTCACGGCTATCTTCTTATGCCCATAATGGCCTCCATAGGCACTGTTGTGGCAGAAGTGTAAAATAGACTGGATTTCATTCTCAGGTATGCATCTTTGAATCATCTGATCAGCACAATGTCTCCATAGGTACGGATCATCCTAAACATAATGTTTTGCCTGGTTCCTAATCCTGTCCTTCTCATGCCTGGTAAGTTCATCAGGAAATCCTCTAGAACATAAAAAATTGACAATGTCAGTATACCAAGGAGATTTTGCAATTATACTTAAAGCAATCTCATTAGGGAATTCATTAAAGAAATCATCAGGTTCAATGTTAGGCAATCTGCTCAAGTTATCTACAACCAGATTCTCGCATCCTTTCTTATCTCACAGCTCCAAATTAAACTCTTGAAGCTGAAGAATCTAGCGGATTAAACGTGGTTTGGCCTCCTGGAGGCATAGATGATCACATGAGGATCCCTCCCATTTCGCTGCCTAAGTATCGCTCCAACAGCAAAATTACTCGCATCACACATAATCTCGAATGGTAAACTCTAATTGGGTAGCTACATAATGGGTGCTGAAATGAGTGCCTCCTTCAATCAGTCAAAAGCTACCTTGCATGATTTATCAAAATTAAATTCGACATCTTTTTGTAATAATCTGCATAAAGGTTACGCTACTTTGGAAAAATCCTTCACGAACCTTCTGTAAAAACCTGTATGGCCAAGAAAAGAACGAATCTCCCTCACAGTAGAGGGGTAAGGCAAAGATTTAATTACATTAATTTTTGCTCAATCAACTTCAATGCCTCTTTTTGAAAACACATGGCCCAATATCAAACCTTGCTCTACCATAAAATGGCATTTCTCATAATTGAAAACCATGTTCTTCTCAATGCAACGCTACAAAACTCTGGCTAAATTATCTAAAAATTCATTAAATGAATTACCATAAACAGTAAAATCATCCATGAACACCTCGATAATGTTTTCCATAAAATTTGAAAAATACTTACCATGCAACGTTGGAAGGTTGCGGGCGCGTTACACAGCCTGAATGGCATCTTATTGAACGCAAAGGTTCCAAATGGACATGTGAATGTCATCTTTTCCTAGTCTTCTGGAGCAACGGGTATTTGGTAAAAACCCATGTAACCATTTCTCCTTCCTCATTACGGACTACTGTTATGCCTGTCTTTTTGGGCACAACATACACTAGACTGACCCATTGGCTATCAGAAATTGGGTATATCATTCCTGCATGTTGCAGCCTTAGGATCTCCTTTTTCACTACCTCCATCATGGATGGGTTTAGTCTACGTTGGGCATCTCTAACTGACTTTTTATCAGACTCTAATAAAATTTTATGCATGCACGTGGACGGGCTTATGCCCTTAATGTCAGCTATGGTCCAGCCAATTGCTTCCTTGAATTTTTTAAGAACTCCAACTAAGGCGTTATCCTTTTCTTCACTCAATTTGTTAGAGATGATCATTGGTAGTATCTCTCCTTTCCTAAGGAAGGCATACTTCAAATGGCTTGGCAGCGGCTTAAGCTTTAATTCGGGTGCCTGCAAGGTTAAATGAGTCAATTTAGTGTAAGGCTTATTTAAATCAAAATTTCGTTCAATCTTAGGCTCTTCATTCAATTCATCAATGGCCTGTAATATTTCATCATTCAAAAATAGCATCTTCTTATAATCTTCGGCATTGTTGAGTGCTATTCCAAGTTCGTCTTCTCCATATATTTTAAAAACTTGATGTACATATGGCTCGATTATGCCCACAACATAGGCGCTGAAGACTTCTGGAGGGTACTTCATAGCATCATACATGTTGAATTTTATCACCTCTCCATCAAATTCCATGGTTAATGTCCCTTCATGGACATCAATCTTGGTTCGAGTGGTTGTCAGGAAAGGTCTTCCTAATAAGAGATTGGATGACTTTGGGGAAGTCTTGCCATCCATCTGCATGACATAAAAATCTGCAGGAAAAATTAATTATTTAACTTTCACTAGCACATCCTCCAAAACTCTGATTGGGTATATGGTTGATCTGTCCACCAATTGAATCACAACACCTGTCTCCTTTAGTGGACCTACATTCAAAGATTCATAAACACTTGTGGGCATAATGTTAATTGAGGCTCTTAAATCGCACATGGCGTGCCTTATGCTCATATCACCGATCATAATGGGGATTGTGAAAACTCCTTTATCTTTACATTTCAGTGGTACTTTCCTCTGAATTACTGCCGAAATAGTTTCACTCATATTCACCTTTTGAAAGCCAATTAATTTACGTTTATTAGTACACAAGCCTTTGAGAAATTTGGCATACCTCGATACCTGTCTTATAGCCTCAAGCAATGGAATATTGACCTGTACTTTGTGGAAGGTCTCCAGAATTTCCTTCTGCTTCTTTTCACATTTGGTCTTTTCCAATCGCTCAGGAAATAGGCATTGATTAATGACAGGCTAGATATCCTTTTCATGGTCTTTCACTTTCTCCTCTTGCTCTCCTTTATCTCCTTCCTTGCTACCATTAATTTCCAACTCCTTTTCCTTGTCAATTTTCAGCTTTTTTCCAGTAGCTTCAGGGAGTGTTCAGCCACTCCTCAGTGTCACAACATTGACACTCTCTCTGGGGTTAACTTCTACCTGAGACGGAAGTTTTCCTTATGACTCAATTTTGATCAAAATAGCAGCCATTTGAGACATCTGATTCTCTATATTCTTTATCCTTGTATCTATATTTTGCTGATTTTGAGTCACGGTTTGCTGGAATTGCTGAACATCCTGTTGAAAAGCATGAACATTAGTTGCTAAATTTTTCACAACATCTTCTAGAGACATACCTGGAGGCTTTTGTTGGTGTGGTTTCTGCTGAAAATTCAGCTATTGGTTGCCATAACGCAGGTTGGGATGGTCTTGCCAACCTGGGTTGTATATCTTAGAAAATGGGTCATATTTCCTCTAGGGTGGACTTGGAAATCCTCCAACAGCATTTGCTTGCTCCTCGGTTCCCTCCTCCTGAATTGAAGGGCATTGTTCAGTCGCATGATCTGTTTGGGTACAGATTCCATAAGCTCTTACTGGTTTCATATTGGTCGTAAATTCCTGTACAACAGATGTGAGCTGTTTAATTTGATTTTCAAGGCTGGAAACATTTACCTCATGGACCTTTCTAAGCCATTCTCTTTTGATGCTAAAGGACTGGGCATTCGCAGCCATTATGTCAATCAGATTATGAGCTTCTTGAGGTGTTTTGTTCACTATAGCTCCTCCACTCGCAGCATCCATCATCTTCCTTTCTATTGGTAATAATCCCTCATAGAAATATTGTATCAGGTTCTGCTCTGTGATCCCGTGTTGTGGGCACGACGTGCACATTCTTTTGAAGCATTCCCAATAGTTATGAAGATTTTCCATGTCTTTCTGCCAAATGGAACATATATCTCGTTTGATTTGGGCAGCTCTTTTGGCAGGAAAAAATTTATCCAGAAATAATCTAGCCATCTCATTCCATGTTGTGACAGTTCCTGAGGGCACGTAATAGAGCCAATCTTTAGCAGCATCTGCAAGAGAAAAGGGAAAAGCTCTAAGTTTAATATGTTCAAGGTTTACACCTTGCGGCTTCAAACCTGTGCAAACAATGTGAAATTCCTTCAAGTGTTTGTATGGATCTTCATTCTCCAGGCCTCTAAAAGTGGGCAGTAGTTGTATGAGTCCAGATTTGAGTTCGAGGGGTCATGTTATGTTCTCATAAGTGATACAAAGTGGGGATTGATCTATGGGTGCAGCGGCCATTTATCTGAGAGTTTGCTCGTTGTTTATGGCCATAACAGCTTCATTATAGCTCTCGCTATCAGAGTTGTCACTGGCTGTTTCATTGTGGGCACAAGAACTCTCTGAAATTAAGGCAGATTTTCTAAGTTTCGCCTCTTTCCTCAATCTTTTTGCAGTTTTCTTGATTTCTTTATCAAAGCTAAGATTACCTGCAGAAGATCGAGTCATAAACAAAGAATTAAGAAAATGTTAATTACTGTCCCCGACAACGATGCCAAAATTTGATCGGGTGTCGCTTCCGTCAAATTAATTCCTTACTAACCTCACGTTTAGAATTGTAATTTTGTAGTAGTGGAAGTAAGGGTCGAATCCCACAGAGACGGCTTCAACTTACTTAATTCTTTGCATTTAAAAATAAACAAAGGGAATCATAAAGTAATTGTGATAAACGAAGAAACTAATAAAAGCAAATAAAATAAATTTGAGAAAATCAATAAAAGGTAATTCTCCCAACCGAAAGCATCAAGTATTCATTAAATTGAATATGATCACGGATTCAATAATAGACCAAAGGCAATGATGGCACTGAGCCGGTTATAGTTTGCCAAGCAAGTCTCGCACGTCCCAATCTTCCCTTATTTGTAAAATGCCATGAAACAAACTCTATGAAACGCCTCTAATCCCAGGATAGACATGGTGGAAATAGATTCTCACTAAGTCATCCCGAGATTGCATGAAGAATTAGGAAGACCCGACTCTAGTTAACAGTTGAGACCCATCATCCCTCGTGTTCAAACTAGATCCTCTAACCCACAGAAGTACTACCATAGATCACAACCAGGATAGCATCCTGCTTTACCACTCCAGCAAGTCAGGTGACTTTTCAGTATCAAACAACCCGCTTAGCTATATGCTAGAATTTAGAAACATGCAACAGACCTTATTTACATGCACTAGGAACAACAATGGTTCTATGCAACTCAAAATTAGAGATAATAGTGATTTGTCAATGGAATTAGGATCAATTAGATCTCACATAATCATTTAATGAATGACTTGAATTACTTACAATTGGGAAAAATAATCGCCTAGCCTAGCATCATTGACGAAATCATCATAAACATAAAATAAAAGAAAATAAAACTGGAATTAAAATAAAAGGAATGAATAAAATCGAATAATGCTAGAATAAATGTCAGAATCAAAAACTAAGAACCCCTTCTACATAGGAGCATACTCCTATTTATAGAAGGCAAAATAATAATTAAACTAATAAAAATAAATAAATAATAATCCTAATCTTTAGATGTAAGAGTTTGCATTGTTCCCAATCATTTTTTCGTCCAACTTAGGGAGTTTAAGTGCAACTAAAACTCATCCTCGTCCAATCTCCAAATTGTCCAGATGTTGTCGTTTTGATGTCCCTTATGCCTGCAAGCCTTATCTGCTTTCAGCGCACAGGAGTTTGAGTTTGACTCAACTTCTTCTTCCCAAAATGCATTGCTGACAGGTCGTTTCACCCCGTCTTATGCCCATAAGTGGTGTCCCCGAAACTCTAAAATCCAAATAAGCTCTAAAAACTCCCAATTAAGCATGTTTTCGAAAACTCACAGTTTTTGACCTGTAAAATACAAAATGTATGCAAGTCAACTGTTCTAACAAATAAATAATGCTAAAATGGGCGCTTTGTGGGCATAAAATATGACATTTTAAGGCTCGATCAAAGTCATAGTAGTTTTGAGGATTGTCTAGATTAGTAAGACACCAACATAGTCAAGGCCACTCCAAGTTTTTATATGATCCTTAGATTCACATTTTAACAATATAACATGTTCCTAGCAAACATTTTTTTTATACAACTATCTTTGTATAATTATGGATAGTAAATATTTTGTATATGTATGTTAGTGGTAAAAAATAAGTTTTGGTTAAATGTTTGGTTTGCTTATAAGTGATATAAATGACATGTGTAAATGTAAAGATGACATGCCATGATTGTACAAATATATGTATACACTCATTGAAACAGGTGATTACATAAAAGACACAAGTAAAAGAGTTAACAATCAAATTATAGATAGGATATATTTCATTGAACTTTATAAATTGAGAATAAGTTATGTATCCTTCATAGAACAATAATGGATTTCTACTAATCAGAGATTTATTAATTATTTTATAGGAGTATGTTCACCATATTGAGTCTGACATCAGCCATTAAACATATCTATCTAGTCAAGTTATTATTTTATCAACCATTGCCAACATACAAAAAACATTGCAAGGTTACACTTTGGATCGCTAGATATCATAATTGATTGCACTCTTGGCCATTAGACACAATAATACAATTTTATTCTTTTACAATAACAAAATTTGGCAAAACCTTTCATCACTGCACGCCATTTAAGGGAATTTTATAGAGGTCTATTTAGTTCATAGTCTATAAGGTAATGTACAAAGGTTTATTTGGTTCATACTATATAAACAATATTCATGAGGTTCCTACCAAAAAAAGTATTATAGCTCATCATATTGATTTATAACTTGAAATCAAGCATAAATACTTAATGACTAAATGGGACATTTGATAAAAAGTAATAATTGAATTACGATTCAATTATGAATCTCTAATCCAACTTTGATATAATCTTCTACTCTTCAGAAAATAGAATATTATCTATATAAGGATTCATAATCTTACAAGAATCTAGTTCTATGCATATATATGTAACTCTACCTTAAAATATTCAATAACTTAGATTATATATATATGTTGATTATTCTCTTATAATTGAAAATTATTTAAGCATCAAAGGTTAGGCGAAGGCCTTGCATCCATGTCACTCCGATTTTCTCTATTTTGCAGGTTTATGAATCAGATTTATCACAATATTCATTGATTAATTAAAGGTAAATTTTTCAGAATTTATCGTAGTTATGATGTTTAATAAATTAAAGAATATTATAGCATTGAAGTTATTAGTTATGGCAATAATTTATTTTAGCTTAAAAGCTACGATGCACTTTAACAAAGAATATTTGAAGTAATATAAATTTAAATAAATTAAAAATATTTTTTTATTTGACTAAAACATCTTTTAAAATTTTGATTTTAAGAAGTTTATATTTTATCTTAAACTTTTAAGTTTTTAATTAATATATATTTATGCAATAGATTTTTTTATGAAAATGCAAATACCTACCAAGTCGTGAAGTCGTGCTTAAAATTTAACAATAGTAATAAAATTAAATACTTCAAATCAAATATCTCAATAATTTTTATTAATTAAATTTATTTAAAAGCTCGTATATTAAACATTTCTAAGTTTTAATTCATATTTTCATCATCTAAATTTTGCTAATTAATTTCTTAATTCATAATTTTCACTTTTACCATACATCATCTAACTTATAAATTACAATAAGACTACTAAGCAAATAAATTATTATAATATAAAGCCTTGTATTAAATACATTATTTTTGTGGAATAGAATTTTATGAAAATGCAAATACTCAAGGAATTATGCTTAAAGCTACTTCCCTTTAGTTAATATACGAATACTTACAAGACTAAAAATCGTGAATTTCAGTATAAAAATATGATTAACATTATAATTCTAATAGATCAATACATGAAAATATGAGAATCAACAATTTCCATAAAAGGATTTATTTATTTAGCATAAATGTGTATATGTAGATTGAAGAGTTTAACAAAATACATAATACATATGGACATATTTATTGTTCTTAAGATGAACATGAATTTAGTTCAAGTTAATCTTGCTTCACCACAATAGGACTACAAACTTCATGCACTATGTTACATAAAATTATTTTTAATCTAATATAAAATGAAATAATTTTGATGAAAATATATAATTAATTTTATTTTAATATTTTAAAAATTATATGATCAACATAAGTGATGAAAGTAACCCATGAGTGGAGCATCAACTTGTCCAACTTTTGTGTCACCCTGATTGAAGCTGTTGGTGACCTGATAGAAAAGAAAAAAAAGAAAAAAAGGATAGTGATTGAATTGGTTTAGGTGGACCATCTTTTGAACAAATGCTTGGTTCACAGTATACAATACTTCTGTTTACCTTCCTTGGATCAAGATATCCACTGGAACCAAATCGTCTGCAGAAAAAAGATAAATATGAGAAATTAAGGTGAAGTAGTCAGGAGAAGTTTCATATGTACAATGATTTGAATCAATGTGCTTACGAGTAATACATAAGAGTCTGTGGGCCCTTAGCATCTGATAAATTACAATGAATTTACCAGTAATTGGTTGATAAAGATTGTGATGGATTGAGTGGATAGACCTATAAAATAGAGAAAATGGGAGTGATATAGGCATGTGGCCCAAATGTAATATTCAATGTTTAAGATGAGACAGAATTATATATATAGACATATTGTACCGGATCATTTCTAGATTAAGAGTAGAGATCAATTGGATTAACAATCTATATCTGAATAGGAATTCAATTATTGTTTTATTATCAATGTCCAAAGCATACCATGTCCTAAACGTTATTGAATTTTGCTCTAAACTTTAATTTTTTTTCTTTTTAATCATAAAACTTCAATTTTGTTTCACAAAACATCATCTAAAAAGATTCTTATCAAATTTTGCTCATATGACAACCATAGAAAGAATATTCTTTAAATATTCTTCATGTCAACGTTACATCAATATTAATTTAATTTGATAAAGGTTATTGTAAAAGTGATATTAAATTTTTATATAAAAATTGATAATAATAAACAATTAAAAATTAATTCAATACTCATAATGAACTAACGAGTAAATTCTTCAAAATATTTTTAATAATTTTATGAACAAAAGTAAATTTTAAAAATTTAAATGCTGAAATATTTTTTGGATGTAACTTATTATTTTTTGTTTGGTAACTAATTAAAATTATATTTCTTATAATTGCAATCAACATTTTTTATGTTATCTAAATTTTAGTTAAATATTTTAATATTTTTTAAATGCGTTATTTTTGAAATTAAACAATAAAATTAACGAGTAAATTTCTAGAAATTCTTTTAATAATTTTATTAAAATAGGTAATATTTTGAATTTTGAATTATTAAATTTTTTACAAATAAATTATATTTATCTAGTAATAATTTAATAATTAAAATCTTATTTTTGTTAAACTAAATTATAAACATAATCGATACTTTAATATTTTTTAAGAAGTTTTAGTTGAATATTCTAAAATTTTCATTATTAATTTGTAAAGTTAAATATTAAAATTAATTTTTCATGAGCATTGAATACATTATTGATTGATTATATTAAAATTTGTATATATAAATTTAGTACTACTTTTGAAATGGGTAATAAAATTCAATAATGATGGGTGCCGAAATCAACAAATTATTATCTTGTTTTTGTTATCTTGTTTTCTTACAAAAATAATTTTTGCAATAATGGGAATAATGGTCAATCCCATAGAGAATGGATAATTCTTCGATCATTTACAAGAAATATTTTGAAAAGAATAAATTTTTAAAAATAAAAGAATCAAAAATAATAATTTTAGAAAATATTCAGATGATTAAATCTTTCATTCAAAAGTAAACAATTATTCATGTTTATCACATGATCATTAATTCATTGATAGTCCTTAAATCACTTACTAAATCAGTTCTAATGATGGAAGCAACTTCTTACAATTAATCCTCCTTTAATGTGTTAAAATAGCCAAAAGAGGCTCTATAATCATTTTTAGTTATTGAATTGATATATGGAAAATGTCTCTCATAAGTGGATTAAATAACCATTTAAAGAATCAGAGAAACTCAATTCTAACTAACAACCAAAATATATATGTGTTGTTCAAGCTAGATTACAATAATCCATACAAAAATTAAAATTATTATTTATGAATAATAATTCCTTAAGTTGCCACCAATTACAGGTTAGAAACATAATTCCTGTCACACCTCATGTAGCGACATGTCCCATAATGAAACCCTGAAACTCCACTCTCGAGTTCCAAAATTTCATTACAAGGGAAAACAATCACAAAATAACCCATCGTTCCATAATATACCAAACATGCCAATTGAAATTTTTTTCAATCATAATACTCGAACATATCTCGAGGAGATAAGAAAACAATACTGAGGTAAATATAACA
>CANYBF012028405.1:0-21186 GCA_948192965.1 Dalechampia spathulata
CATGCTAAATATGAGATTTAACATGTTGCCAACATATTAGGAACCCAAAAGGTCACACACTTATAAATAAGGAAACAAGCTAAAAGGGCAGTTTTTGAACTTTTAAGAAAAGTTGTAAAAACACTTATGGAAATAAACCTAAGACATATGGACTTGACTTTGAATGTTTAGAAGTCTATAAAGTTTAAGTTGGGATATGACAAAGCAAGTGAAAGTCACTTACCATATTTGTCACAAGTGGGCCCTGACTTAACTTAAGCTGAAAGGGTTTCAGGTTAACCTAATTTTTTGAGTATAAATACAATCTTATGACTCAAAATTAGGTTAAGCCTCTTCATTCTCTTCCTTTGGCTGATCAGACCTCCTTCTAAGGGAAAAAGGATTTGGCCTTCACAAGTTTGATTATGGGGAAGATGAAAATTCCATAAGATTTTCTTCTTTTCTTTGCTAGTTCACAGGAAAGGAGATAGAAACAATTGGTTGCTTGCTTAGACTTCTTTATTTGTGTGTGGATACTGTTGGAGGCTACCTATTTTGTTGGTTTTTGGTTTGCTACAACCATAAACGATATAGAGATCAAGAACAAAGGAGATCTGCATTGAAAAGTAAGAGTTACTGTTCTTTATGCCATATCTCACCTAATCTTGGATTTTCTTGTGTTTTGATGCAAAGATCCATTCTTGGTTTGCTGTTATAAATAAAATTTTAAATTTCTTTTACTGCTTAATCATATGGTAAACCAATAGTCAGAGGTCTAGCAATCACAGAAAAATTCTTGATAAAGTGGTGATAAAATCTCGTATGTGCAAGGAAATATCTTATACCTTTCACATTCTTGGGAGGTGGTAGATTGGGTATTACCTTGATTTTAGCCCTATCCACCTCAATGGCTTCCTTATAAATTTTATGGCCAAGCACAATTCCCTCGTCTACCATGAAATGACACTTCTCCCAATTTAACATTAGATTGGTTTCCTTACAACATTTCAAGACTTTCTCTAAATTCTATAAACATGACTCAAAAGAGTCTCCAAACACTGAAAAGTCATCCATAAAAATCTCCATAAATTCATCAATCATACAACAAAGATAGCAAGCATACACCTTTCAAATGTAGCAGGTGTATTACATAAACCAAAAGGCATGCGTCTATATACAAATGTACCATATGGACATGTAAAAGTTGTTTTATCTTGGTCTTGAGGAAAGATGAAAATTTGATTATAGCCGGAATAACCATCAAGAAAATAATAGAAAGAATGACCTGTAATTTTCTCAATCATTTGGTCCATAAAAGGCAAAGGAAAATGATCCTTCTTAGTGGTAAAATTCAACTTCCTATAGTCTATAAACACTCTCTTGCTAATTACAGTCTTAGTTGATAACAATTTTTTCTTTTCATTCTCAATTACAGTCATACCTCTCTTCTTAGGAACACATTGGATAGGACTCACCCATTCACTATCAAAAATAAGATAAATAATACCTGTATCTAATAGCTTTATCACTTCTTTTTCACTACCTCTTTCATGTTCGGGTTGAGTCTCCTTTATCTTTCTTGAACAAGCCTGCTGCCTTCCTCTAGGTGAATCCAATGCATGACCATGTCAAGACTGATTCCTTTGATGTCAGATAACTACCATCTTAAAGCCTGAATATGTTTTTGCACCATTTTTAGTAACTTGTCCTTCTGTTCCAAGGATAGTTTATTAGATATAATGATTGGTAAAGTCTTATTTTTACCTAAGAAAGCATACCTTAAATTTTTTTAGCAATGTCTTAAGTTCAAGAAGAGGGGGTTTTTCAATTTAAGGAGGAGTGGGGGTAGAATTTCTTACCAACAACTCAGTTTTAGGTGGTTCAATACCTTCCTCGTGTATTACCTCTGGTTCTTCATTAATTTTCACTTTCCTTGACTCCTCATTAATTACAGCTAAAACACATTCGCTAATCATATCAACTTTCATACATGACTTACCTTCTATAGGTTCCTTTAGTGCCTTTTTCATACAAAATTCTATTCTTTCTTCATCAATTCTCAGGATAAGTTTCCCTTTCATGTACATCTACCAATGCTCACCCTATGTTTAGGAAAGGTCTTCCTAAAATCAAGGGATAGTTGACGTCTTAATTATAATCGAGCATAAAATCCACTGGAATGATGAACTTGTCCACCTTCATTAGGATATCCTCAATAATACCAAATGGTTTCTTCACTAATTGATCAACAAGTTAAATCACCATGGAAATTGTCTTGATGTCTCTTAGACCTAACTTCTGAAAAATGGAGTATGGCATCAAGTTAATACTTATGCCTAAATCATACAAACATTTGTTAAATGCTAAATTTCCTACTTTATATGGAATGGTAAAACTTCCTGGATCTTGTAGCTTAGATGGTATGCTACTTGAAATAATTGAGCTAGTATTTTTAGTTAGGGATACCATTTGGTTGTCATCAATTGTTTATTTATGTGCCAAGATCTCTTTTAGAAATTTAGCATACTTAGGCATATCCTCCAGCATTTCAGTAAATGTCACATTAATTCTCAGGTTTTTCAATTTCTTAATAAAAGCTACAAATTTCTCATCAACCTTTGGTTTCATAAGTCTTTGCTGAAAAGGAATAGGTGGCATATACTTACCTGGCCTTTGCTCGCTCTTCTTCTTTTTCTACCTAGCATCTCGATCGTACTCGTGGCTTACACTGTCATGGTCATGACTGAAACTACTTTTAGCTTCTCCTTACTTTCCTGCAGTTTTAGCTTTGCAACTCATACCTCTCTGATTTTTTACTCTGCCTTCTTCCTCACTATCTACAGGTTTCTTTCCTTTGTTCACAAGCTCTTTTCCACTCCTCAACTATATAGCATTGACTTGCTCCTTGGGGTTTAGCTCTGTATTTTTTAGAAGTCCTCTAAGATTTCTTTATGCTATTGATGTAGCTAATTTCCCCATTTGCACTTCCAAGTTATGGATGAAGGATGAATGATTCTTTATGATTTGATCATATTTAGCTTTCATTCATTTATGCAATTCCTCCTGGCTTATCAACTTTGTTCCCAATATCTCCATGAACTTCTCCATCTTGGATTCAAAGTTATTTTGAGAGGTTGATGGTTATGTTTTTGGAACATTTCCTGCATTATTACTCTATAAATATTTTTAATGGTTTCAGCATCCTAGATTATAAGTATTGGAGTAAGGATTATTACTTTACCTTCCCATGGAGTGTGGTATATTCCTTATGAAATTAGCTTGCTCCATATTCTCACATACATTGCAATCATTGACAACATGTCTTAATTACTTGTGTAGCTCATATGAACTTAATACTTTTGATAAGTTGCTGATTTGCTTCTTCAAATTTGTAACTTTAGCCTGCAAACCAGTAATAGCATCCAATGATAATACATCTTTAAACTCTTTAATCACCAATTTAGATCTATCCGATGCCCATAATGCATTTATAGCTGCCATCTCCTCCAGTAGTTCATAAGCTACCTCAATTGTCTTCTTCATAAGAGATCCTCCAGCTGCTGCATCAATTGTACCTCTTGTGGTTGTATTGATTCCATTGTAAAATGTTTAGAGCAGTAATTCTCTAGGTAAATGGTTATAGGGATACCTTTCTTGTAGGTCCTTGAATCTTTCCCATGTTTCATAGAGAGGCTCACTGTCCATCTGCTGGAAATTGGTAATATCCTTGATAATCTTTGTTGTTTTCACCAAAGGGAAATACTTGGCTAAGAAGACTTGTACAAGTTGATCCCAAGTGGTAATTGATCCTATGGTCAATAAGTTCAGCCAAATCTTTGCCTTATCTCTTAATGTGAAGGGAAATAATCTCAGCCAGATTGCATCCTCTGTAACACCATTGTACCTAAAAGTATTGTAAATCTCTAAAAAATTTAAGATATGAGCATTAGGATCTTCATTTGCTAAACCAAAGAATTATAGCAAAGACTACAACATCTATAGTAGAGCTGGTTTTATCTCAAAGTTGCTAGCTGCTACAAGTGGTCTCATTATGCTTTGTTGGTTAGCATAGAAACTTGGCCTTACCACATTTATCAATGTCATTTGTTCTTTTGTCATTTCCTAGAATTTTTTATACAGTTCATTCTTGCATAACTCTTTGGTTCTCCCTTTCGAATCTTGCTAGATCTTCATAAACTTCTAACAATGGTGATTGAGAGTTCTTGGTTCTTCTTCTACTCATGCACCTACAAATTTGAAAAACTTAAAACAGAAGCTTAAATCAAATTATACTCTCTAATAATGATGTTTAACATATAAAATCACTAACAACAGTGCCAAAAACTTGATCGTCCCTGAAGTGAACTAGTAGTTTTATTCGATTACTCAACTACAAGTATATAGGTTATTATAGTACGATATCGATCCTACAAGGATTTATTGCTTAGCTATCACTTTCTAATTTCTACCTTATTTAAGCAATAATAATAGTCTGGTTTATCATATGCAATCAACAATTACAAAAGCAAGTATTTAAAGAAGTAAAATAGAATCAATCTTTAAGAAGATGAAAACAATATTAAGAAGCGTAGGAATTGAAATCTGAATTACCAAGTTAAGATAATGTTCATGTGTTTATTACCACCCATGATATCCCAAGCATCAATCTTCCTCTCTTGAGGTAAAACTAACTAAGTTAGCATCAATCTTCCTCTCTCGAGGAAAAGTAAACTAGATTTCTAATAGTCTCAGAATCACTCTCTCGATCTATCTCCCTCAATTATAAAAACCATTAAGCAATCATACAGTAGCTAAGTATCATGTAGATCTCTCATACATACTAACTTAATTTGAATATTTAAGCAATTTAAAACTTAGCTCTCATTGCAATCATAGAGCACTAGATTTCATTTCTCAACATAAATCTTTAGAATCAAACATCCATAGTAATATAAGCAAGCATAATCAATTATCCCAAGGATTGCAAGATTCAATTCCTATAAAAAATAACTTAGCCACTTATTGCTTAAAAGAAAAAACAAGAAATGAATAAAATAATGAAGAACACTTTAAAGAATATGTGATGCATCCACCACCACCTTGACTCCTTTAAATCCTTGAGTGGAGGTAACACCTTGCCCCATCTTGAATTTGTACCTTTCTTTGCTTATTAGTCTCTCCATGCTGTCAACTCTATTGTTTAGTAAATCTCCTTTAAACCTTCTTTTGTTTTTGCTCCCCATGGAACCCACTTCCTCCACTTAATCTTCTATAAACATCATGTTTTAAATTGTCAAATAATTGAGAAGCCATAATTATGGAGTTGAGAGCCATGATCATGGCTTTTTCCAGTAGCTCTTTCTTCATTTCTACCTTGACTCCATGATCGTGGAAAATTCCAGTAGGTTTTCTCGAGCAATCCATCTTGACTTTGCGATCATGGAGTTGGGTTCCATAATTGTGGAAAATTATAGTAGGTTTCTCACTTCTTTACTCTTGTGCCACAATCGTGGCAATAAGCTCCACGATCATGGAGTTGGTCTTCCATGCACCAAAAATCTTTATTTCTCATTATTTTTCTCTTTTAACGCTACACACGTAACACACATATCAAATTCCACCAAAAATAAAATAAAACATAGCAAAATACAATAAAATTAATACAAACTCACATCATAAAATATCTAAAACATAATACGTGATGGCACATATCAACTCCCTTAAGGAATGATACGGACTCGATACAGGTCACATGATGGAGTCACCACCAGATGGTTTTAGATTTGTTTTAACAAACCTATAACATGAGTGCTAAGTCAAACCTTTTAAAGATGGGTTTAGGTGGTGAAGATCTATTTTCTTAGAGTTTCAAGTTTGATTTTACCATTTTAGTTGAGTTAATTACCTTAGGTAGGTGTACGAGCATTCATAAGCATGAATGAAGCATAAAATGAATGTAGCATGGTAGCAAGGATGACATGATAGTCATGGCAACAATAGCATGGCATAAGCATGATATGGATGCATTAAAATAGCATGACATGTAAGAATGATATGACATAGGTGTGATATGAGAAAGTGACATGGCATAAGCATGACATGTGAAAAATTACATGGCATAGGCATGACATGTGAGAATGACATAGCTAAGCATTCCATGTGATAATGATATAACATATGTATGACATGTGAGAATAACATGGCATAGGCATGGCATATGAAGATGATATGACATAAGTATGGCATGTGAAAATAACATAGCATAGACATGACATGTGAAAATGACATGGTATAAGCATTATATATGAGAATGACATGGTATAGGCATGATACGTGTAATATATATCATGATAGATACATAAAAGTATGCATAGTAGCAAGAAATTGAAATAATAATTTCCTAGAGAAAGGGAATGAGAGAGATAATGGATACATGATGAATAAAGCTAATTATACATGCTAAAAGGGAGAATAAAATAAAAGCCTATTCTATTACAAAGGATCTTTGACAATATAAAAATTTAAGATGTTAAGCAATATCTCCTCCACTTGGGAGAATAACCTTGGGCAACATAAGCCAAAAACATGAATGGAAAATGTAATAAATAATCAATGTTAGGCAATAAAGAGAGATGCAGGACACATTTTGACCAATCTGATGCCATATGAAAGCATGAATCAAGGGCCAACGTTCATCGAATGTAATTGTAACAATCATGAAAAATGCAATAATCATGAGTAGAGTCATGAAAATGTGAAAATAATAAATTTTTAGGCAAAAACCAATCAAAGACGTAAATTGGAAGATCTTAACATCATCAAGCATCACTCGGGAATAAGTCAACATCCAAATCCAATTAAAATAATTAAAAATGGCATTTAATTAAAGATTAAGGCAAAATTAATTGATGTTTAGGTAAAAATCAATAAATTGATCAGGGAGAATGAAATTGAAGGACTCTAATATCATTTAAACATTAATTATAGATGATTCATATATCCAATTAAACTCTAATCACATTAATTACAATAAGCATCAAATTAAAATGGATTTTAACTTGAAAAGTAATTTTAAAGCTAAAATTAATCAAATTGAATCAATGTTTGATGAATTTAGATCATTAAGGTTACTGAGGAATCTTAAATGCTATTGAAAATTTTGATTAGCATAAAAAAAACAAGTGAAACTATGAAAAATTTGACAGTTATATATGTAACATATTACATGAGATTCGCATCATGTACTAGAAAAGGAGATGTGTGCCATATATCAAGGGATATGCACCATATATCAAAGGATGTACACCATTCATAACATGTAGAATAATAAGGGACATGTAAACATTAAATTAATTCTTTGAGTTAATAGCCAATTAATAATGATATTAAATATCATCAGTGGAGTATGAATAGTATGATATTAAGAGACAGTTACATCATACTTCCTATATATTAATACGTAATCAATACGATAAAATTAATTGGCTAGTAACTAAGATATTAATTAGTTAATTAAGGAATACTAATATAGATAGGTAATTAAAAGGATCCGGTAAAGAAATAATCATACGGTTAATATTATATAGTTATGGTAAATAAATAAATAATGTTATGTAAATGGAAAAGATTTTTATAATTATTAATATAATTATGAATAATAAACAGTAAATGAATTAAGGTGATATATGATTAAGTGATTTATATATTACAGTAATATATGGATAATAAATGTTAAATATGAGAATTTAAATTATTAATTAAAGATAAACATTTATTTGTGAATTAGGTAATTCAAGGGATAATCCTTACGAAACATTCAAAGATTTAAATAAAGGAAAAGACATTGCAGGTTTATGCTAGATTGATTGAAAGTTCTTAGATCATTAAATGATCAAAGGGGTGATGGTAAGGTAATGCAATAACATTACATAATTAATTATGATATAATAAATATTTATCATGTGATAAATGCCATGCATTAAACATGAAACATGGTATATCATGACATTAAGAAATAAGGAAGGAGGAAAATGGTTGAATATGAGATAAATGGTAAATGGAAAATATTTGGTGATATGATATAATTTCCTATAGGAACTAAATTAAAAAGGAAATTATAGGAAATAAGAGGGAAAGATATCGAATGAGAAATGGGTTCTAGTACATAGAACCACAGATATGTTATGATTAAATGTGTATATAATGAAATGGTCAGAATGTGAAAAGGATAGATGATATGAAATGATACAGGAAAAATATGAGGGAGAATGCGTAACAGAAAAGCATTCTCATAAATAACATTAATCATATATGATGATGATATAATACATGGTATGATATTTTGAACTCACGGGCATATATGTTAATGATCATGATTAACTTACATACCATGGCAATCATATTTAAATTATGAAGCATTATAATACATAATGATGACAACATTTTATACATATTAATGATAATGATATGATATTTATTATGATATTAAAAATGATAATGATGACAAAGAAAATAGATATGAATAATTGATGATAATTTAAATGATAATTAAGGATAATAGTAGAGATGATAAATAATGATAAATGATATATAAATAATGGTAATGATATGCTAAATGATATATACAATGATGCATACAATTAATTGATATCTTGATTATTGTATAATAAAATGAATATGTTATTGAAATTAATTATATTGACATAGGAATATTTTAATGATATATGTAATGCTAGTACCATTGAGTTTTATGTTTGGTGTTTGCCAATTGATAAACACATGAACTAGGAAGGCCGGGAATCAAGAGAGTTAGTGACGTTGGTAGCTAGACAAACAAATAAGTCATTGGTAAGGACTTGATTTCATATCAGACTTCTATTTTGTAAATTTCATGCTACTTTATAATTTGGTACTTCTAAGTATTTGGCAGCATTAAATAGTAATAATTTATGATGATTTATAAATATGTAAAATAATTAGTATGTATGTTTATAAAATAAATGAAGTAAAGATATAATCAATAATGGTATGATAATAAATGAGATATGGAAAATGGTACAGATACAGATGGTGAAAAAAAAATTTATGGTTTAATGTATGGAATCCTTTGTAGGATGATTATTGATTTTTCTTGAATGAAAAGTTAATAGTCATTTTACGGGAGCATGTTACATAGCCAAAAGATGTGACACACTAGCCCTACAACATCTTTTAGTGGGTAGTAGAAATAATGAAGATCTTTGATAAGGCCTCTATCAATGCTTTCTAGTGCTTCTTAGAGTAGATGATCATACGGTCTAAGATAGAGAAAATCCTAGTTATTTATTAGTTGTTTAAGTTCTAGCTCCAACTCAAGTGCTTTTAATGGATTCTTAGTTCATTTAGTTTGTTTTGCTCTCGCGATGATGGTGATGCATTACTTTTACCATATTGTATGAGATTCTTTACCTCCTTCTCAACCTTACTAAAATCACTTTATATGTTTAGATTTTGATATACCATAAACTTCTTGTTGGAATCATCCTCGATCCCCATGATGTAGAAGTCTTTGGTCATTCTAATCATACACTCAATTTGTATATCCAACCACTCACTATTTGGCTTTAACTCTAATGATCGTAGCTATGACGATAGTAGTTTTATTCACTACTTTACTGAAAGTATACAGATTATTGTAGTAGATATCGATCCTACGAGGATTTAGCAGTCTATTCACCATTACTTAGATTTCTGGTTTGTGTAAGCGAGAATAAGAGATTGGTATTTGGAAGTAGTTAATTGTAAAGACATATAAATAGAAAGGTGAAAATTGATTTTGAATAAAAGGTAAAACAATTGATGAGGAACATAGGATTTGAAATTGTCATCGCTAAGCTAGAATAACCATTGTATGCTTATTGCTACCCAAGATATCCCACAGCATTAAAAACCCTCTTTCGAGATGAAATCAACTAAATCTCACTCTAATCTTCAGAATTCCTTAGTCATACTCAGGGTCCTCCAATTAGGGAGACTATCTAAAAATCATACAGGAATTAGTAGCATGTAGATCTCTCTCACACACCGACCTAACAAGAATGAATAAGCTTTCCACAATTCAACTCTCGTTGCAATCACAGAGCATAAGTAATCAATCAAAAAACTAACCTTTATCATTGAACATCTCTCAATGAACAAGCATTCTATAATCCAACTCTCATTGCAATCATAAAGTAGAGGTTTGTTTCCAAAATCAAATTTTAGAATTAAATATTCATAGCAATGTTAACAAAGCATAAACATAAACAGTTATCCTACAAGGGATTCAAAAATCAAATCCTTTAATAAGATATCTAGCCATTCATGGCTTACAGCAAGAATACAAGAAAAATGAAGAATACCAAGAACAGAAGAAAACCCTAGGCAGTAGACTACCCAGAATCCCATATATCCTCCCTCTTTTGGTGAATGCTTCTCTCCTTTAAATCTTGAGTTGAGGTCACCCTTGCCCCATCTTGGATTTTTTATCCATTTATTTGCCTATTGATCGTCAATTTGACGACAGTAGTTTTATTCACTACTTCGCTGCAAGCATACAGGTTATTGTAGTAGATATCGATCCCACAAGGATTTAGCGATCTATCCCCCACTATTTAGATTTATGGTTTGTTTAAACAAGACTAAGAGGTTGGTATGTGGTAGTTGGAATTGCAAAGGCACTTAAGTAAAAGGATAAAAATGGACTTGGAATGAAAAGGTAAAACAATTGATGATGAAGGTAGGACTTGAAATCATCATCACTAAGCTGGGATAACCATTACGTGCTTATTGCTACCCAAGATATCCCACAGCATCGAAAACCCTCTCTCCAGGTGAAATCAATTAAATCTCACTCTAATCTTTAGAATTCCTTAATCACATTCAGGGTCCTCCAATTAGGGAGACTGTCTAACAATCATAAAGGGATTAAGAGCATGTAGATCTCTCTCACATACTAACCTAACTAGAATGGATAAGGTTTCCATAACTCAACTCTCATTGCAATCGTAGAGCATAAGTAATCAATCAGAAAACTAACCTTTATAATTGAACATCTCTCAATAAACAAGCATTCTATAGTCCAACTCTCGTTGCAATCATAAAGCAAAGGTTTATTTCCAAAATCAAACTTTAAAATTAAACATTCATAGCAATGTTATTAAGAACAACCACAACAGTTATCCCACAAGGGATTCAGAAATCAAATCCCATAGAAAGAGTATCTAGCCACTCATGGCTTATAATAAGAATACAAGAAAAAATAAGGAATACCAAAAATAGGAGAGAAAACCTAAACAGTAGGCTACCCAAAATCCGTATCTCCTTCCTTTTCTTTTTTTCCTGGTAAAGTGCTTCCATTTAAATCTTGAGTGAAGGTCGCCCATGCTCCAACTTTGATTTTTGTCCATTTCTTTGCCCATTTCCTTCTTTATGATGTGGACTCCATTGCCCATCAATGCCCCTTTAAGAGTTTTTATTTTCTTTCTTTACATGGAGTCCATTTCCTCCTCTTATCTTTTGTCAAGTTGTCCCCCATTTAACTCAATAATTTCAGGTCCACAATCGTGGACTTATCCAGTAGCTTTCATTTCTGGCATTGGCTTGACTCCACGATCATGGAGTCAAAGTCCACAATCGTAGAAAAATCCAGTAAGTCTCAGGCAATTTTTTTCATGAACTCCATGATTGTGGAGTTGAATTCCACGATCATGGAAAAATCCAGTAGGTTTCTTCCATCTTGGCTCCTCTTCCACGATCGTGGAGTTGATGTCCACAATCGGGGAGTTGCTCTTCTATGCATAAAACTTCTTGTTTCTTCTTATTTATCTTCCTAAAGCTACACACTTAACACACACATCAAATTCTACTAAAAATAACATAATCAAAGCATAACTTAACAAAATCAATGCATAAATATCACTCAATTATCTAAAAATATAATGCATAATCACACACATCACCTATGACTCCTTTATGATGTGGACTCCATTGCCCATTAATGCCTTTTAAGAGGTTTTGTTTTCTTTCTTCACATGGAATCCATTTTCTCCCCTTACCTTCTGTCAAGTCGTCTGCCTTTAAACCTAACAATTTCAAGTCCACGATCATGGAGTTAGAGTCCACGATACTAGACTTTTCCAGTAGCTTCCTTTTTAACTTTGACCTTGACTCCACGATCGTGGAGTTGAAGTCCATGATCGTGGCAAAATCTAGTAAGTCTGAGGTAATTTTCTGTGAACTCCACGATCGTAGAGTTGGAGTCCACAATCATGGAATAATCCAGTAGGTTCCTTCCATCTTGGCTCCTCTTCCACGATCATGGAGTTGAGGTCCACGATCGTGGAGTTACTCCTCTATGCACAAAACTTCTTGTTTCTTCTTATTTTCCTTCCTAAAGCTACACACTTAACACACACATCAAATTCCATTAAAAAACATAATAATTAAAAGCAAAATGTAATAAAATCAATACATAGATACCACTTAAACATCTAAAAACATAATGCATAATCACGCACATGAACATTCCCACACTTAAACTTTTGCTTGTCCCCAAGCAAAGACACATACAATAAAGAATTGTTCAATACTCAATCTATGGCAATTTGCATTTCCTGGAAGTAAACATTATTAACTATCATCATCCATCTTGTATAGTTCCTTATAAACCTAGTAAGCCATTAAGTAATGAGAAGGTATAAATGTTTAACTTAGACAATTAAACTTTAACATTCATATAGTTTCACTAGCAAATACAACACAAATCCATGATTGACACCAAACTTGAAGTGTGAGTGATCTAATTTACTTTATGTTTTAAGGATCATAAGGTTTTTATTTGTTTTGTTTCTCTTCTTTTTTTTGGCTCTTGTTTGAGAGGTAGGTCTTTCTCGTTGAATACCCCATGCTTTTGGTGACGGTACCCGGTTACTTGACATACTACCTACACTTGAATGGCTACTAGTGTTGTTCTTGCACCAAGGCCAGTTTTAGGCACCCTTGATGACAGTGAAACACTTAGCTATTTGCCTTTTGGCTTTTTATTTTACTTTCTATTTTCTATTCCTTAGTCATTTCCTCCACTTATCATAAATCATCACCTTCGTATCTTAGCATTTTTCATAAAGTTATGCTTTATTGTCTAGTGCACATATAGAAGGATCAAACTTATTATCTAAGGTAAATATTTATTCCTGCTCATTACTTAGTGATTTGCTAAGTTTTTTAAAAAAAAACTAATCTTAGCATTTTTCATAAAGTTATGCTTTATTGTCTAGTGCATATTTGGAAGGATCAAACTTATTGTCTAAGGTAAATATTTATTCCTGCTCATTACTTAGTGATTTGCTAAGTTTTTTTAAAAAAAACTAATCCAATCGAGGTGAGTTCAAGTCAATACATGCTCAATTTCAATTCAAGCAAACACAATTCAAAACATTCATGCAGTCATGCAACAAACTTCAATCAGGGAAGGCTGCATTCACTCAAACAAGCAATTCAAACAAGAATAGACAATTAAACAAAGTTAGCATAAGTAAAACACATAACAAACATTCCTACCCTTAGAGAACACAATGCTCTCAATGTGAGAAAAACACAGAAAACACACAAAAATAGATATAGAAAAGAAGGGATGGGTTGAGAGTCAAATGCCTGTAGGAGGGGGAGATGATGGTGGAGATTGAGTGGGGGAGGGAATAGTATTGCCAGAGAGCTCAAAGAATTTAAGCAACTTCCTCCTCTGGTAGCATTGCTCTCTGCGGATATCCAAAATAGTATCCTTCACTCTTGCAAGGTGGGCAGCATTCTCAGCATTTCCTTGCTCAAGCCATAGCATAATGGCCTCAATGTTGTTGTCCACTTGGACAGTTATAGTTGGACCTTGTTGTTGTTTTTGTTACTGTTTGCTTTCCTCCTGATGTTGTGCCTCTGTACCTATTTGTTCTTTTGGAATGGTGGCACCTTCTGCATCACTTCCCTGCTGGTCCTCCTCTTCTTCCTCCTCTGGTTCAAAGCATCTTTGTTTTGATGCTCTTCTGGTCACCGTAGGTAAGGAATTGATTGCCCTTGGCATCGATGATACCTGTATCATATAAATACCTAGCTGAAAACTTATCTAATGGCATCATGGTTAGATCAGTAAGGTCAAGATTAAAATAATGAGTAATGGCAGTAAGAATGTGGCCTAGACCTAATTTCTTGCTCGTAAATCGAGTCATCTTCATGAACCCTATCATGATGTGAAAGGTGGTGCATAAATCATGACCATTGAGTGTGCACCAAAGGGGCAAAAGCTCTTGTGTAGAAACCTTATTGGTTTCTATCTTAGCAAAGACAGAAACAACTAAGTACTTATGGAGCAGGATCAAGGTAGGGTCCCTAGTCAGCAAATTGGGGGCATTTCTAGTGTCATAAGCTAATGCATCCCCTGTGAGCTCAGACCAAAAGGTCTCAGGTTTGAAGTCCATATGGGTGGAGGCAAAACCATGCTGGTGTAACTCAGTGGCCTCCTCTATCAAGTCATAAGTCATTTCTATAGGCCTACCCCTAAGTCTAAATTGAATTCTGCCAATTTTGTTGCCTACAAAGTCACATGTTATGTAGAGTTCATGCACAAGCTCTTTGTAAACAGGGTGTTCTTCTATAATGAAATTGCCCCAACCTAGTTTTAGGGCCAAGGCTTTGAGTAGCTCATGCACTCTTAGCTTCTCAAGCAAATTCCAATCATAATAATGAGGAAGGATAATTTGCTTCTTGCATACCTTTTGGTATTTCCTACCTTCCTCAGTTGTGAAAATAGGGAAGGGTACCCCAAATTGATTTGCTATGTCAGTGGTTGCAGATGTTTTTGGGGTCTGTCCCTTATCTTTGGAGCATTTGGTGAGGTGTTTAACTCTTTTAGACATTGCTGTAAAAGGATAGAAAAATGTTTGAGTTATGTAGCAAGCAAAAATTTCACAATTATGACCATTTGATTGACTCCACGATCATGGAGTTGAACTCCATGATTGTGGAGTTTCAAAACTTGGCATTCCCTCCATTCGAACGGGGTTCAAGCTCAATCCAACAAAACATGAAACAAATGGTCAATTGATATTCCCAATATGCAGCACAACCTAAATCTATACGTATTTCATCCCTAATCCAACAAAATTATAGAAAATAAGAAAACCCAAAAATCTGAAAGAGAAATCAAGAAAAAGAGTGAGAAAAATCAAAAGATTACCTTGAATGCAAAGGATTTCAGAGGAAAATGGAGTTTTAGTTGTTGAAGTCCTCTTGAAATGATGACGAAATGGGAGGAAAATCAAGTTTTAGAGATGCAAGGTGAGAGTTTTAAGTTTTGAGAGAGTCAAATAGAAATTGAGGGGAAAGAAGTGAGCGAATGGATTGCTGAACTTTTCTTTTTAAAATCATGGTTTAGCCCAGTCCACGATCATGGAGTTGAACTCCACGTTCATGGAATTAAACAGAAGGTTTCTCAAATTTGACTGCCTAGTCCACGATCATGGAGTTTTACTCCACGATCATGGAAAACAACATAAACTTTCTGTCACATTCCACACCCAAGTCCATGATCGTGGAATTGCACTCCACGATTGTGGAAAATAACAGAAACTTCCCTCTTATTCTTGAAGCTCATCCACGATCGTGGAGTGAAGTCAATGATTGTTGAGTTGGAAAATCCTCTTCCACTTATTTTGTTTAATTTTTATTTTATTTTATTTCTTTTCCTTTAATTAAAATATGAAAAACTAATCACACTAACACTAAATTGACAACATACAATGCATTAAATAATTCATAAAAACTATTAAAATAACACACCTATATGATTGAAACTACTTTATGACTTACACAAAACACACATACATTCTAAGTTTAAGGTCATCAGCTAGACCTTACCTCATTACGGGTTCAGTTTGAGGATGATACCTTGCTCGGTAGATGTGTCAAACCACCAAGATATACCTTACACCACTGTCTGTTAACTTTGAAGGTTTCCCCTCTTGCATTCTGTAATTCCATTGCTCCGCTATCAAAAGTTTTATGCACTTTAAAAGGATCCCTCCATCTCGATTTAAGCTTTCCAGGAAACAGCCTCAACCTAGGATTAAACAAGAGCACATCATCACCAACTTTAAATGTCTTTACCTTGATGTGCGCATCATGCTATTACTTTGTCCTTTCCTTATACAGCTTAGCATTTTCATATGCTTGATGCCTGAGCTCTTCCAATTCATGCAGCTGCAACAATCTCTTATCTCTGGCCTTCTTCAAATCATAATTTAGGTATTTGATCACCCAATATGCTTTGTGTTCCAGCTCCACAGGTAGATGACCGGCTTTTCCATAGACCATCCTATAGGGGGTAGTTCCTATAGGGGTTTTGAATGATGTTCTGTAAGCCCACAGTGTGTCATCCAGCCTTGCTGCCCAACCTTTCTTGGAACCACTAACTATCTTCACCAAGATTCTCTTAAGCTCTCTGTTTACTACCTCCACTTGATCACTGGTCTGTGGATGGTATGCTGTGGAGACCTTGTGGTGCACGTTATACCTATTCAGCAAAGTTTCTAGTTTTATATTGTAAAAATGTGCTCCTCTGTTGCTAATGAGTGTTATGGGGACCCCGAATCTGGTGAATAGCCACTTGATGAATCAACTGATCACTCTGCCATCATTGGTGGGGTTAGCAACTGTTTCTGCCCATTTGGAGATGTAATCCACTCCCACTAGTATGTACTTATTCCCCATAGAAGTAAGGAATGGTCCCATGAAGTCTATGCCCCAGATATTAAAGATTTCAACCTCTAGGATCAAAGATTGGGGCATCTCATCCTGCCTGGATATGTTCCCTATTCTCTGACACTTATCACAGTGGAGCACATAATCTTTGGCATCTTTGAAGATTGTCGGCCAGTAAAACCCACATTCTAGCACTCTGCTCGCTGTCTTGTTGGCTCCATAATGCCCTGCATAAGATGAATCATGGCATTGTGTTAATACATGCATCATTTCTTCTTTCAGAACATATCTTCTTATTAGCCCATCAGTACATTGGCAAAATAAGTATGGTTCCTCCCACTGATAACTCTTAATGTTGGCAAAGAACTTCTTTTGCTATTGATATGAAACATTGGAAGACACTATACCACAGGCTAAGTAATTAGCCATATCCGCATACCAATGCAGTTTCTTTTTCTGCAACACAAACACAGACTCATCAGGAAATTCCTACTTGATAGGCTTGCTTTCTTCACCATCATCTTCATCCTTCTACAGTTATGAAAAATGATCTACAACGGCATTCTCAGCTCCCTTCTTATCCTTGATTTCAATATCGAATTCTTGAAGCAGCAACACCCACCTAATCAGTCTCGGCTTTGCTTCTTTCTTTGCAAACAAATACCTTAAAGCAACATGATCAGTAAAAATACTGACTTTAGAACCCAGAATATAAGCTCTAAATTTATCATATGCAAAGACTACTGCTAGAAGCTCCTTTTCAGTGGTAGTGTAATTCAGTTATGGTCCAGTCAATGTTCTGTTAGCATAATAAATGGCATGCACCTTCTTATCCTTTCTTTGCCCTAATACATATCTTAAGGCAAAGTCGTTAGCATCACACATGATTTTGAAAGGCAAAGACCAATCCGGTGAGGTTAACACCGGAGCTATGGTTAAAGCATGCTTCAAAGTATTAAAAGCATTCAAACACTCAGTATTAAAATCAAATATAACATCCTTGACTAACAGGCTTGTCAAGGGTCTAGCAATAACAGAAAATTTTTTATAAAACAATGGTAAAATCTCATATGTCCAAGGAATCCTCTTATACCTTTGACGTTCTATGGTGGTGGTAGGTTAGATATTACCTCAATCTTAGCTCTATCCACCTCCATACCTTCCTTGGAGATCTTGTGGCCAAGCACAATTCCCTTATCTACCATGAAATGGCACTTTTCCCAATTTAGCACCAAATTCGTCTCTTCGCAGTGTTTCAAGACTCGTTCGAAATTTTGCAAGCAAGACTCAAAAGAGTCTCTAAACACTGAAAGTCATCCATAAATATTTCCATAAAATCCTTAATCATACCAGCAAAAATAGCAATAACACATCGTTGAAAAGTAGCAGGTGCATTACACAAACCAAAAGGCATACGATTGTAAACAAATGTACCATAGGGGCATGTGAAAGTAGTCTTTTCTTGGTCCTGAGGATATATGAAAATCTGATTGTATCCCGAATAACCATCAAGGAAGCAATAGAAAGAATAACCTGCTATTTTTTCTATCATTTGATCAATAAAGGGTAAAGGAAAGTGGTATTTCCTAGTAGCAGTGTTCAGTTTCCTATAGTCAATACATACTCTACAGCCAGTCACTGTCCTAGTTGACAGCAACTCCTTCTTATCATTTTCTATCATAATCATGCCTCCCTTCTTAGGCACATACTGGACAAGACTCACCCATTCACTATTAGATATAGGGTAGATAATGCCTACATCCAGTAGCTTGATTATCTCTTTTTTACCACATCTTTCATGTTGGGGTTGAGTCTCCTTTGCCTCTCATGAACAGGCCTGCTATTCTCTTCTAAATTAATCCAGTTCATGACCATGTCTGGGTTGATTCCCTTAATGTTTGACAGCTACCATCCCAAAGCTCGGATGTGCTTTCATACCATCTTGAGCAACTTGTCTTCCTGCACCAAGGTCAACTTATTAGATATAATAATTGGTAATGTCTCATTGTGACCTAGAAAAGCATACCTTAAGTGTTTGGGTAGGACTTTCAATTCTAAAACTTGTAGTTTTTCAATGGAAGGGGGAGTAGGGTTAGCATCTCTTACCAGAATTTTTGCTTTAGGTGACTCACTACATTCCTCACTTATTATCTCAGACTCCTCTACTATTGTGACATTCTGCTCTTCCTCATTCATGACAGTGGACACACATTCATCAATTATGTCTACTTTCATGCACACCTCACCTTCCATTGGCTGTTTCATTACCTTCTTCATACTAAACTCCAGCCACTCTTCACGAATCTAGAGAGTGAGTTTTCCTGCATGTACATCCACTAATGCTCTTCTTGTGTTCATGAAAGGTCTTCCTAGAATCAAGGGGCAATTGACATCTTCATTGTAATCCAGCACCACAAAGTCCACTGGAATGATGAATTTATCTACTTTGACTAACACATCCTCAATGATCCCAAATGGCTTCTTCACCAACTGACCTGCCAGCTGTATTACCATTGATGTGGTCTTGATTTCTCCAATCCCTAGCTTCTGAAAAATGGCATATGATATCAAGTTGATACTTGCTCCTAAATCACACAAACATTTTTTAAATACCATATCTCCCACTTTACATGTCAAGGTGAAACTACCAGGATTCTGCAACTTGGATGGAATTTTACTTGATAAAATTAAGCTACAGTTTCTACTTAGTGAGACTAGTTGTGTATCATCGATCATACATTTATGTGCTAGGATTTCCTTTAAGAATTTTGCATATTTTGGAATATCCTGAATCATCTCACCAAATGTCACATTAATTCTCAATTTTTTTAATTTTTCCATAAATGCAGTAAATTTTTCATCTCCCTTAGATTGAACTAACCTTTGCAGAAATGGAATGGGGGGCATATACTTACCTGGTCTAGGCTTCTTCTCCTTTTGTGTTTCCTCATAGCTCATCAGTTTGGTTCCCAGTATCTCCATAAATTTCTCCATTTTTGATTCAAAATTGTTTTGCTGAGGAGGTACTAGTTGTTGTGGCTTTTGCACATTTCTTGCATTATTACTCCAAGAAAAATTTGTATAGTTTCTCCATCCTGGGTTATATGTATTGGAGTAAGGATTGTTACCTTATCTTCTCATGGAGTGTGGTATATTGCCCATAAAACTAACCTTTTCCATGGCCTCACTTGCATTGCATTCACTAACTGCATATCCTGCTTGTCCGTACAGCTCACATGAACTGGAAACTTTTGATAAGTTGCTAATTTGCTTAGTCAAATTTGTAACTTCAGCTTACAAAGCACTAATAACATCAAGTGATAAAACACCTTTTTATTCTTTAATTACTATTCTAGACCTGTCTGATGCTTAAAGTGCATTGGTAGCTACCATTTCGTCCAGCAGTTCATATGCTGCCTCTATCATCTTCTTCATCAGGGACCCTCCAGCTGCTACATCAATGGTCTCTCTGGTTGTGGTGTTCACTCAATTGTAAAATGTCTGGAGTAGCAACTCTCTCGGTAGATTGTGGTGAGGGCACTTCCTTTGTAGCTCCTTGAATCTTTCCCATGTTTCATATAGAGATTCATTGTCCATCTGCTAGAAGTTGGTGATCTCCTTGATAATCTTTGCAGTCTTTGCTAAGGGGAAGTTTTTAGCCAAAAATGCTTGCACAAGTTGGTCCCAAGTTATAATTGACCTTGGAGTTAATGAATTTAGCAAAATCTTTACTTTGTCCCTTAGCGTAAATGGGAATAGCCTTGCCTTATATCATCCTCTGTCACTCAATTGTACCTGAAAGTATCACAAATCTTCAGAAAATATAAGATATGAGCATTAGGATCCTCATTTGGTAAACCAAAGAACTGTACCAAAGACTGCAGCATCTGCAGTAGAGCTGGCTTAATTTCAAAATTGTTAGCTACAACTGTTAGCCTCATGATGCTTTGTTGGTTAGCATAAAAGCCAGGTCTGACCACATCCATTAGAGTTCTATGCTCTTCTGCCATTTCTGCTGTGGTTTGCTGCATGACTCTTTCTTGAGCAATTCTTTGATTTTCTCTTTCAAGCCTTGTTGGATCTTCACAAGCTTCTAACAATGTTGATTGAGAGTTCTTGGTTCTTCTACTCATACACCTACACAACTCAACAAATAAAAATTATAAAAACAAAAGTGCTTAAATCAAACTTTACTTTCTTTGTAGCGATGTTAAACACGTAAATCCCAGGCAACAGTGCTAAAAACTTGATCATGGTTATGACGACAGTAGTTTTATTCACTACTTTACTGAAAGTATACAGATTATTGTAGTAGATATCGATCCCACGAGGATTTAGCAGTCTATCCACCACTACTTAGATTTCTGGTTTGTGTAAGCGAGAATAAGAGATTGGTATTTGGAAGTAGTTAATTGTAAAGACATATAAGTAGAAAGGTGA
>CANYBF012028748.1:0-59086 GCA_948192965.1 Dalechampia spathulata
AGAAAAACCTAAAAGAAAAAATTTAAACTTAATAAAGGCACATTCAATCAGAACAATGGAAATAAACTCATTAATAAAATCCAAAACAGAAGACTTAAAAGATTTAAAAAACAATGTTCATTTAAATAGGATTAAAAGTCAATTAGCAAAAGACTTTATAAAGAGTAAAATAGAAAACTTAAAAAATTATATGGAAAAGGAATTATGTTCAGATCATCCTAATGCATTTTGGAATAGAAAACAGCATATAGTAGATTTACCTTACGAAGATAATTTTGATGAAAAAACAATTTCAACTAAAGCAAGACCAATTCAAATGGGGCCAGATTTAATTGAATTATCACACCCCCGACCCCAACTCAAGAGGATGCGACAAGCTCCCGTAGCATAATCGTCGCCCACCCGTCTCAGGCAAACAACGACCATACCACAAGGGAAGCTAACCTGCTAATGCTCGTATAAGAAATCCCAAAAGAACATAAGGATAAAATAAATACAAACCAAAACAAAACCCTGGATATACACTAATACAAGGATTCTTATACATTAGTACATTTAGTATACTGCCAATCCTAATACAAAAGAGTCTATGCACAAATATACAACACTGCAGGAGTCCGTCCAGAAGTCCAAGACACGAACTAGCTGCTGTACCTCTAACCCCGGTGCTCGCCCTCTGAACTCGGACCTACGATCATCAAATGACAATCGCTGAGAATACATCTCAGTGGTGCTAGGAACACATCATAAGTATAACATATACACATCCATGCATTTACGCATACCATAGACGATCAAGCAAACGGCACACAACCAATCATCACACTACAGGCATACAGCCAAGCATACGGTCATACAACCAATCACACGGCAATCTCTGCCACCCAGACATCTATATTGCATCTCACAATAGGAATGCCCGGCCAACCAGACTTCCATATTGCATCTCACAATACAGAAAGCCCAGTCAATGCACTCTCCCTCGGTTTGGGGCGTCTCACGCTCTTGGCCTGCGCGGAGGAGCATCTCACCCCCCGTGTTATCAATTAGCTCTCGCACCTCTCCTGCACGGGCCACTAATTGACAGACACCGGTACCTCTCATACCGCGACACAGTACCTAACATCAAATCGCCACCCTTATATCAACCCCTCACCATGTTATGCTATGCCAATAATACATACGCCTACACATGCCATATACCAATCCTAGAAGCCAATCATGCAATAAGCACAAGGCTCGTTCCTTTCCGGAACTCATAGCCACACTTACGTCCCATCTCGGAACCACAAACCACAATCACGTGCATATCAAGCATGCACAAGCACAATCACAGGGAATTCAATCCCCAAGCATCAGTTCTAGGCTTACAGAGCCAAAGAACCACAAGAACAAGCATATAGGCAATCCAACCTTCACTCCTGAACACAAACTAGCACACACAAGCAATCCATAGCACAAACCTGGAAAAAGAAGACTGCTATCACTCACCCTCGATCACCACGCTAACCTGCTCTAGCCTTAGCTTCTAGCTCTCACCTTGTCTCGCTACTCACAGACTCCCCTCCGGTGTGTTTCTTAGGGTTTAGGGCGTTTAGAAAGGGTTTAAGGGAGAAAACATAAGGAAAAAGGCTTGATTTCTGCTGTTAAAAAGCCCATTTTAAGTCGCGTACGCCCGTACCACCATCCGTACGCCCGTACCAACTTAAAAAGCCTGACAAACCCAACTCCTGCGAGCAACGGTACGGCCGTACTACCCATCTGGTACGCCCGTACGCCCAAAAGCCTGCGAGCTCTACTGACAAACCTGATTTCCTGCGGGCTGACGTACGCCCGTACCGCCTCTTGGTACGTCCGTACGCCATGCAGGAGCCCTAGCCTCCTCAACTCCCCTGCCACGTATGGTCGTACAGCCTCCCCGTACGCCCGTACCACTCCCCAAACTCCTCTTCTCACATTAAAACACACTCCCCAGCCACCTGAAATACCAGAAACACATCCCACACATGCATGTCATCATGCACACACCTAGCACACATACAAATACACATCCAAGACGTCATCATGACATACATACAGGCACAGAATACATAACACATACACAAGCAACACATGTATACATACACGTATACTTCCAATCATGCATACAAAACTACTACAACTCCTAGGGGGTCAAACGCGGATGTAACATGCACCTCTCTCTTACTCGGGACCAACCATCACTGAAATCATCTTAAATGATCTTGGGATTAATTGAAAAGGGTCAGAAGAAAACCATTCGATTTTATTTTTGAAAAACATATTATCATATTAATTTTTTAACAGAGAAATATCATGGATGGGTCCTTTATCAAATTCCGACCGTAACAAACGACAGTGCCCACATTCGGTTCATTCTAATGATTCGGGTTGAATGATGACATAAAATATACAAATTCATGTCCTTTTGGGGGGGGTTTCCCATCATTTTCCAGAGGGCTAAATTTAGGAAGCGGGAGGAAATGCTTAGATATTACTATTTGTCATTGGTGGAAGAGACAGGGATGCTTTCATCAGTTCCTGTTTCTGATATCTTACTTTCGGGTGAGTGACAATAATTATGAGATGACCGAATTCCCATTAAGCATTATTCGTAATGAGAAAAACCAACTCACATTATCCTTTTTTTTGTTTAATTATATTATATATTTGAGATTTTTACACAGTTTATTCAAAAACATGGAGATTTAAAATATAATTTTTTTATTTAATAATAAAATAACTAATATAAATTAATTCCAAGAATGTTTTCATCCAAATAATAAAATATTTGATGATGGTGTTTGATCTTGTGGTCCAGAGTGGCTGCCACTGCTTTTAAATTTGAAGATCCATCTTCAAGCATCTCACAGAATAAGCCTCTCAAATGGCTTCCCCCATTGCTATACCTGTCTGGCTTCCTCCTCTTCTCATTCTCCTCCCATTGTTTTTTATCTTCAGGAGGAAAAATGGCCGAAAACCCCAGTTACCACCCAGCCCACCAAAACTTCCACTGCTGGGAAATTTATACCAGCTTGGAAATGAATTGCATCACATGTCATACTGGAAATTGTCCAGGAAATATGGACCTGTAATGCTTCTTCACCTTGGAAAATTAAAAACTGTAGTGATTTCTTCTGCCGAAGCTGCTAAAGAAGCATTTAAAGTCCATGATCTTGCTTGTTCTAGCCGACCATTATTAGATGGTTCTCGTAGACTTTCTTACAATTACTTCGACGTGGCTTTTGCACCTTACGGTGAACATTGGCGAAACATGAGGAAGCTGATCATTCTTGAGCTCTTTAGCTTGAAAAGAGTTCATTCTTTCAGACCCGTAAGGGAATATGAAGTTGGGTTGATGATGAATAAATTATCAGAAGCTGCAAATTCTTCTTCGTCTGTGAATCTTACTGACATGTTATTTGCTCTGATAGCAAATATTACGTTGAAAATGTCATTTGGATTTGAATACAGAGGAAGTAACTTTGACAAGGAAAAATTTCATAAAGTGGTACATGAAACTGAAGTGGTTTTAGGAAGCTATGCAGCGAGCGAACTGTTTCCCGGGATAGGATGGTTGATTGACAGAATCAGTGGTCGTCATGCGAGAACTGAAAGGGTTTTTCGAGATTTGGATAAATTTTTTACTCATATTCTGGAAGATCACCTTAAACCAGGAAGAGAAAAGGAACACGATGATATGATTGATGTGCTTTTGAGTATAGAGAAGGAACAAGCTGAAAAAGGTAGTGAAATTGAGTTCACCAAAGTTAACATCAAAGGAGTTCTCATGGTAAGAAATTTCCTTATTATATGCTCTGCCATCAAATTAGTTCTATATGTTTATAATCTTAAGAATAAACCTGTAAGAAAATCCATTGTGTAAATTATTTTTTTTCCATGCATCAGAATCTGTTTGTGGGTGGCGTAGACACTTCTGCTATAACGCTGAACTGGGCGATGGCAGAACTGATGAAGAATCCAAGAGTGATGAAGAAAGCACAGGAAGAAGTGCGAAAGGTGATTGGAGATAAAGGAAAAGTAACAGAATCTGATCTCAACAAGCTTGAATATATAAACTGGATAATAAAAGAAACATTCAGGAAACATCCACCAGCTCCATTACTAATTCCAAGAGAAACAATTTCTGAGATTAAACTAGAGGGATATGATGTTCCAGCAAAAACAATGCTTCAAGTGAACGTATGGGCAATAGGGCACGATCCAAAATACTTCAAAAATCCCGAAGAGTTCTATCCGGAAAGATTTGCAGAAAGTGCTGTGGATTATAAAGGAAATCATTTCGAGTTATTGCCATTTGGAGCTGGAAGAAGAATGTGCGTTGGAATGCATGTGGGAGAAATGAATATTGGGATTACACTTTCAAATCTATTATATAGTTTTGACTGGAAATTGCCTGGAGTGGTTTCAAGAGAAGAGCTTAACATGGATGAAATGGATCATGTTGCTCTTACTGTTACTAAGAAAGTTCCTCTTGAACTTGTTCCTGTCAAGTATAATCCATGACATCACCTTTGCTTGCTGGTAGAAGAATGATGATAAGATTTGCTATTTAATCCTCATCAAGATGCCATAGTTATGAATGAACAGACTAGCAGACCGAGTTCTCGATTTATGGATGGATTTTGTCCGTCCCTGATCCGACTTTGCTGTAGTGGTTGATAATAAAATGTAAGGATCCTCCGTTTGTGTAATGTTTTGTTTACAAGTTCTGGGTTACTTTCAACTTCTTGTAGCTTTCTACTCTTCTGGGAAGAACAATCAAACCTTTGCTTTCCTTTTTTATCTTAACAATTGACGGATGCTATAACTCATAATTCATAACATACGAATCAATATTTCATATAAATTAATAAATTAATATTATTTTCTTTTTTGTTTTTGGTAAGCAGTTTCTTGATTCTTCTGATGCCACTCGATGGCCTCCGTCGCACAAGAAAGGAGAGGAAAGTAAATAGACATGCTTAATTTTCCTAATTATCATAATTTTATGAATGAATTAATTTCAAAGGGGCTGATTGACACCAATACGACGCCGTTCAGTTGCGAATAGAAGCCAACACAGATCAACGGCAACATCTGTAGGTCTCGGATAAACTCCAAAAATCTAAGTCATCACCGCTTTTGCAATCTCCGTTAAGCTGCCCAACTCAATTTGATTGATTGACAAAAATGGTGAAAGTGTCGACATATTTCGCCATGACATTAGCTGCCTTTATGTATTGGCAATATATGGATAGACTCCATCTCTGGATCGCTCTTCATCAAGACGAAAAGGTCTTCTTCTTCGTCTTCTTCAATTTTACTTTAGATTCTGCAATTTGTGTTTAACACTGTAAATTTCGTTGTTAATTTTGGCATTTTGGGTTTTGGCTATCTAACCCCTTTTTTATTCAAAAATTTTTGCAATCACAATCTCTTTTGTTCATAATTATTAATTCATATTCAGATTTTGTGGGCAACCTTCGATGTTACATTTTTTGGTGGTACCAAGTTAAAGCTCAAACCTTTAGTCGTTAATTTTTAATCAAACAACTTGAAATTGAAAGCACTTTTGTTCATACAGATTGATTGGGCAACCTTATCATTAGGTTTTGTGGTGGTTCTCGTTGGGTTTTGGCTAATTTCCCGATTCTCAGAATTATAATCAAAGATAATTTAACTTGTTGGTATTACAGAGGGAGAGAATGGAGAAAGAAGCACAGATGAGGAGAATTAGGGAAGAGCTACACGAAAATGCTAAAGACAAGGAAGATTCTCTTGCTTAATGTTCTAGTCTTGTAATGGCTGTTTCTCATGAATTTTGCGTCTACAGAATGAGATTTAGTTAAAGCATAAGCATATTTTCTCTTAAACCTGTTGGCGGCATGGCCACTTGTTGTTTCTGGTTTTTCAATACTAACAGTGGTTTCTCTGTTGCGTTGGTAAAGCACAAGTAAAAGCTGAAATATTTCAGTTGCTGCATATTAGCATGGACATTAGAGCTCATAGCTTGATTGCTTTCTGTGGCAGTGGATTTCTTGTGAACATTGGTACCGTAGGCGACAAAGAAATGTTAGTCGTTTGTTATTCTTTAGTGGGAATTGATGTCCTCACCATCATCTAGACGTGGATATCTCTGCATGCCAAGATGGAGACTTTTCCAATCTTATTGAAAAAGAAGTGAATTGTGCAGGGCATTTCCACAATTTCAGATACATAGTTCTTTGATAGAATCTGAATTCATGTATTTGATAGTTCAGCTCCATCCATGTTGATGAATATATTCAATTCCATAGTTTATTTGTTCGGTTTCATCCAAATAACAAGAAAACTTGAAGCTGCCCGAAGATAGCATTCGTATATTCATTTCACTTGATAAAAACAAACATATATTTAACACCCAGATGCATGATTGTATGGTTAATCGGTCTGACATTTAAGCTCTGAAATTAAGTCATTGATAAATATGTCGACTATTAACAAATTGAGGCTCAAGCCCTATCCCACCGATTTCAAAGATTCAGAGATCATTTGAACAGGTTATATGAGCTTGAAACTTCCACTACCTAAAACCTTAACTTAAATCTTCACAGATGTTGTTTCTGTTCTTTTCTTCCATGTACACAATACACAAACAAGAAGCCTACATACCCAAATGCAAAGTGTAAATGCCGATGATCATTAGTTAAAGGTGGAAACAAAGGAATCTGAACGGACACCATTTAAATGGCTAACTAAGGTCGATATCGACCCGTTCTGGTTTCCCTCTTTCAGTTTGGTTGTTGGCGAGTTCTATGCCAAGTTGTCCTTCGTCTCCAGCGCCGAATGCGTATAGCTTCCCACTTTCGGTGAGTGCAAATGTATGAGCATTCCAATAGATGGAATTTGTCAGGCTGATCTGCACCACTCGCTCTTTCAATTCCTTCAATGATGCTACAAGCTCAGGGCGTAACACGTTGGCATGCCTGTTTCCCTGTTCGCATCAGTCGTGCGTGTGTTACTAACAACCATTTCAGGAAACGAGTATTCAAAATCTAAAATGAAACAAATGCTAGTCATGATCAGTGGAATGCCAGACAGACCTGTTCATCAGCAGCAGGCAGGGCAGCTGAATTATGTCCTAGACTAGCAGATTCGCCACAACCAAATGAGTATACATCGCCCTCATCGGAAACAACGAAGGTTGTGTAATCTCCTGTAGCAACATGAACAGCTCTAATGTTGCTCAGGGCTTCCACCACCTTGGGAACAGACTCACACTCCTCATTCCCATGTCCCAAGCAACCATATCGTCCCCAGCCCCACGTGCAAACCCGGCCATCATGTCCAACCACAGCAGCATGCCAAGCGCCAGCAGCAACCACTCTAGGCTGAAGGTTCAACACCTGAAATTGTTCTATTAATCGAGGATATTTCTCGTCAGTTCTTGATCCATGCCCCAGCTTCCCACCCAATCCGCAGCCAACAGAGTACACTGACCTGACATAAATGAAAATGAAAATTGTCAATCTACTAGCTAATCAATGAATTCTACAGTGCTTTCTTAAGGAAAAATTGTTGAGCAACTCACATGCCACTAGGTTGACAAGCAAGGGCTAGAAGGTAGCAATACCCAGCTGCAATTTGTACCACCGGAATGCTTTCGAGGGCCCCGAGCAAAGGATGAGGTTCCACGTCATTTGGCTCAGTCTGATGACCGAGCTTACCATCACTACCCCAAGAGAAGGTGTAAACCCTGCCTTCTCTAGACAATACAGCAGTAAAGAAATTCCCTATTGCAGCTTGCACAACAAATATGTTTCTCAACGACTCTACCAGTTGTGGAGTCGTAACCAGTTTAGTTCCTTGAAATGCATACTCAGCCTCACCAAAGGATTCCTTTCCAAATGCATATACCTGTCCAGCATCACTGATTAGCATTGTCCTGCTAGGTCCAGCAGCTGCTTGGATAATTCGAATGCCTTGCAGGGATCTGAAACATGACGTAATTTCATTAAATTTCACGGGGAAAAATATTTCTATTTGAACTTTTTACCGCACCAGAATATCTGGTTTTAGTACTAGCAACCTGATTAGTCGAGGTCGCCATTCTTCTTCGGTGGTTCCATGACCGAGCTGTCCAGAGCTATTAGAGCCAAAGGAGTATACTGCACCTCTTGACGTCATGGCGATACTATGACCAGGTCCTGCTATTGCCCGAGAACTCTCCCTCCTGGAACATGCTTCTCCAGCCAATAAAAATCTCAGGACTAGTTTCCACGAGCCACCACATTTTTGTTTCAAAGCTCGACGTTCTTCAGCAATCATTGGCTTAAAAATCGCTCTCTTCTGGCACATGTCAAGAGCTGCAAGCTCTGATATCGACAATTCATAGTCAGGAGCAAAGTTTGCCGGTTGCCTGAAAAAGGAACAAGTTGCCTGCAACCACATTCAAAATCAAATCAGCAGCATTATCAATTCTAACATTAAAGCTTGTTACGTGTCGAAAAACTACATAGCAAAAGGGGTCTTGCCTCAAGTTTTGCAAGATCTTGAGGGACCAAATTACAAGTGGTGAGCACATGGAGAACGATCGACGGATTGGCAGCTAAAGGAAATTCTCCAGGACCAGAGTCCCCGAAACAATGGCGTTGATTTCGTTGAAATGTTGATGTCGATACAGGAGTGACAACAATGGCCGAAATGGGCTGGTCTGTCGTTATGTTATGATATTGTATACTTGAAGCTCCACTCGTTGTGGTATCCATGGGCACTGCTAGATAATTGCAGTGCCCAAATTTTGCAGCGTAGATTATCTAAATCGCTGAATAGTTAGTTGAGAAACACGAACCAAAGTCATCAAATTAGTGTCTACATTGGCATGCAAAAAACACCTAAAGCCTGAACATTGCCATTAGTCTTTTAATGCGTCTAACCTTAAAATAATGCACTAATCAGCAAGACTCAAAGCTCAATGCTCAAACCTACAAATAGAAAACATACTCATAAAACATCCTTACAAAGGCAACAATTTGAAATCAAATTGAATTATCTAGTAATCTTAGTACTAATCAAAACAAATTAAGAGAATAACACAAACCGACGTCAAAGGGTAAAAGTCATGAAAACTAATGAATCAGAACATCAAACAGAAGCAAACGAAGCAAAAGGTGTGATCGACCACTAAAACTTTAAGCTTTGGTTAAAGTAATTTAGATCGTTCCGATTGAGTTGAAGAAGAAATGGCAACAAAATAAGCAATTAAACAATTTGAAGGGGTGGTGCTAAGAAGAGAAAACTTAGAAGAAAAGAATACTATTCCTTGAATGAAATGATATTCCATACATGAAAGAAAACCCAGAAAGCAAAAGAATTTCCAAGACCAAAAGAGAGACTTCTGTTCACATAAGCTTGTTAAGAATCACAGAAAATAGTCGTTTTTGACTTGATCAACAATGACCCAGATGGGAGGGAAAAAAAAAAGCAGAATCCATTGATCAAAACCAAGAAAAGCAGAGGGTGTGTGATCAAAACGCTCAATACCCAAAAAAAAATTACTTATCTTTTTAACATACCGAGATCAAAAATGAATTGATAGAGAAAAACATCAAAATGGGATTTAATACAATTAACAGGTTGTAGACTTAAGCCAGAAGAAGCATAAAAGAATCTAATCCAAGATGACTATTAAACAAAAAAAAAGGAAGCAGAACAAGAACACATGGTTTAAACAAGTTGATCATCTGTACATTATGATCATTACAGATCAATTAATAAACGAAGGTTACACATGATCATGGTAGATGATCCATTAAAACCCATCAACATCTGTCAACAATTGAAGAGAATCGCACAGTTTAGCAGCCAAAAAAAAATCAAAACGAATCATCAAATTCAACATCAGGGGATGCTCTGTTCCGTAAAAGAGTTTTTCAAGAACAGAAAAAGATGGAAGCTTTGTGTAAGATCAACAGGATGGGAAATGAAAAGAAGGAAAAATGAGAGAATTTTTCTTTATAAGGTTGAAAGAAAAGATAGAATGAGAGAGACGAGGGGATGTGTCTGATGGCTTTGCTTTTACATGTATACGTTTCACAAAGGGATGATGTGTGTCATCAATGGTGAAACAAAATGCCATTAAACAAATTCCATTTCCATCATAAAGATTTCTTAAATTAAATTGGAATTGCACTACAATAGCATTTTCATATAATGGTTCTTTGATTTTCTCTAAGAACCATTTGAAAATCATCGCCTGATTCACATTCAAAGCTTGCTTGAATTACTCTTCTCTCAAGAAAATCCTTCAAACTATATATAAAAAAAAGGTATGGAAATATTATTAATGTTATTTTTATATATAAGTGAAAATACTTGTAATATAGATAGAACATATAAAGAAAGATTATACGGTCATCTGGAATGAGACATGCCGCCTACCGCTTCCATGCCAGGATGAGTCCTAATAATGGGATTTTTCAGGCTTGTCATCAAAACCATACATGATTATTTCTTGCCTAAAGATCTTGGCACAAGTTCTTCATTCTTGGTTTAAAATTGATTCAATGATAGCATTGGATTATTATTGTATATGAATAATGTCTAAATAATTAATTTAAGAAGCGAATTGATGCGATAGGAATACATACAAGTATCATAAGTCGATAAACATTTCATATCATTATCACATGATTATGATTCCAATGGAAACCAAAACCATTGGAACCTGATTTTCCATCTTCTTAAACCGTAATAATTGATTCTGGATGGAACCTGAATGAAACAAAATTATGAGCCCCTGAAATTACTTCTTATGAGTATGTTGATTCTGAATGGAAACCAAAACCAGACAGGGACCGTACCAAGCACATACCAGTGTGCTATGCAGGAAGGCCCATGCCAGATACCCAAAACGAGATGTTATCAGGGATGGCATGTCATAAATATAACCAGTTAGTCCATGATTATATGTAGCAAAAACAGTTTGCAAATAATATATCCAACCATCCTTAAATAATATTTTGAGCTTTCTTTAGCATAGGAATGCAAATAAGTAATGTGACATTGCTTCACTTGTAATTCATCAACGCTTCTGTTTCTGTTAACAGCCCTTGATACATATCATCGAGTACAATAAAACTTTTAGTCCCCTTGCCTGCCCCTCTCCCCCAAACCCAAAATCTTATACTGCTCATGTAGAACTGACCATCGGAGTGAAGGTTGTTAGCTCTTACTACTCCATTTTCAGGCAAAAACAATATCCCCCTGTTGCTCTTCGCAAATCGATAAGTGACCATACCTGTTAAGTTTCTGTTCCATTGGAATAGTACCAAGTACCACATTTCCTCATCACTCTCTTTTGATTTGATGTGTTTCTTCTTCGGAATGTTTGCTGTCAGTTCTGGTTATGGTAGCATGCACCTCTGCAGTTCCCTGAGATTCACAAAAATAACGACGGGGTAAGTTGCAAGTGAATGAACAAAATAGATTAAAAAAGAAAAGATAAATGAAGCCATGTGGTAAGCATAACAAAGGACATGCCTATCTTGGAGCACTATATATGTACCTTTTGTTTATTTTCACTAGGTTGTGCTTCGACTCTCTCGGAGGCCTCAGAATTAGAAACTTCACCGTTTACGATAGCCCCAGCAGCAGCAGAATCATGAATGGTTCTCGAGGATTCGTTATCAACTACATCGACACCAGACATACCAGCCCCATTCCCGGACTCAGATGCATTTTGTAAACTACCATTTGCTGTTTGATTAGTTGTTGCTGCAGCCATTTCAGCTTTCCGCTTCTCTTCTTCTCTTTGTTGTTTTCTTTTTGCCTCTTGCTCCTTTAGCCGTTTAAATCTGAGTGGAAGATTTCAATAAAATAATTTTACAAAAAACAATAACGGGCAGAAAATGAAGCAAATTGGTGAAAGCAAAGAACCTTTCGCCTGGACGTAGGCCTTCTGACGTCAATTTTTCAGCTTCTACAGACTTGGTTTTTGCTGAATCTAATTCAGAGACCGACTTCTGAACCTGGATTTGGTCAATAGACTTCTGAAGCTGGAGTTGGTCTTCTTGGCTCACAGGATTTTTGGCACCCCCTAATTTCTGAAGCCATACTTGTTGTGCTGTGCTCAATATGTTATTTGTTAACCTGAAAAACATTACAGAAGTTCTATAAAAAACATGTAGGAAACAGTTCCTCTTACTGTCTGAAAGCATGTGATGCAATGCTCTTAGAATACAAAACCTAAAATCTACCTACCAATAAAGGCTTAGACCTGACGGAACAGAAAGCGCAAAATAGCCAATCATTAATGGAAGGAACTGAGTTATAGCTTGAGAACTCTTCATGTTCGGGTCATTATTCTGCAAGGTGATAGAATGTGTTAAAATACATAACATAGAAATGTCATGACATGCTTATTCTTGGAAGGAATTTTTTTTCCATTTTCCTTGCGTGGCACTATAGCTAATAGATTACAGCGATGTCGCTAACAACTGGGCAATAGTTATTTAACTTGCATATTTATATTGGAATTCTACAGTTGGCAAATTACTGACCTGCGATGATTGCATAATTTGGACCGAGATGTATTGCGAGATAACTAACAACACAGGCAAGACAAGATATGCAAACGTATCGGACCATCCAAGTGGTGGATGTCCATCCTGAAAAGGAAGAAGAAATTCAACCAAGAATTAGTTCTATACATCCAGGAAATAAGCCGAGCTAACTGATAAATGATAAACATAAGTTTAGATTGTTCATATACAGACAGTGAACATAATGCTTGCAGGATAGATGACATTGCAATCTTAACAGATCTTATTTTCCACAGCAATTATTACAAAATGTCGATTAAGACACTCACAATGAATGGGAAAAGCCAAGAGATGCCACTGCCATTTTGACGAGCAGCAACTGTAGTTGGACCAGCAAGGGACGGTATCCAAAAGAAGCCTTCAGTAAGAAGCCCCTTGTACACAAGCAGAGATCCGTTTAGAAATAAATAGAAAGCTATATATATATATATATATGGAGAGAGAGAGAGAGAGAGAGAAGAGAAGGCTACCTCATCTGCTACGTTTGAAAGGGCTCTATATAATCCAATCCATACCGGGATTGTCGCAAGAGTTGGCAGGCATCCTATCAACACAAAAAAGAGAGAAAATTTCCAGCAATATATTCAATGAAGTAACTACACAATTAAATATTGTTGGTAATGCAGCTAATGCCTAACAGCATAAGATTTGTTATTAAGCGAACAAGAACCAAAATCTTGATCCTAATAAATTCGGACCATCTTAAAGCATATTCTATACAAGGAAAGCCACTTAGCTTTATAAAACGAATACCAACATCATTAGTTGATGAAGGTTGGATGTTTTAGCAAGGAATAAGTATTCTTAATCACATCAATTGCTCATCAAAACTCAAAGAAACTCAATTCCCCTGTAAAGAGAAAACCTAGGTGCTCTCCACAAACTAAATTACATATCAGAGTCACTATCAAATTCATATTTAGATCAAGGATTTGAGCTAAGCACCTGCAAATGGGTTTATGCCAGCTAGTTTATACAATCGAGCTGTCTCGAGTTGGATTTTCTCCTGTTAAGAGAAAAAAAACACAAGTGTTGGAATTGGTAAAGACAATTATTAACTTACATTTCCAAATCAAGAATGTAGTAAACTTGAAAATTCAGCTAAAAAAAAAGGAACAAACGTTCACCTGATTACCCGCATATCGTTGCTGAATAGCCTTTATCTGAGGCTGCAAGGACCGCATTGCCATCGCAGATTCTACCTATTTAAACGAATTTCAGTAGAAAAAAAATATACAGAATCATTCACATTAAAAAATCAACAAAATAAAAATTTACAAACTTGTAAATTAATCAATACAAACCTGCTTCCTAGTCAAAGGAAAAGTGGCAGCTTTAACAAGAAATGTTAACAGTATAATAGCAAACCCATAAGCATAAGGAACATGCAAGGTAGACAATCCATTTTGCAAAACCTGAAACAACATTGTAATAATCATTAGCCAATACACTGAGGAAAAAGCCAAAAAAAATTGAAGAAAAGAACAAAGTCTTTACCTTTAATACAGCTTCCATGTAATTGGTAATACCGGAGAGCCAATCATTGTTGGATTGTTTGGTAGCAGAGGTAATAGCATCGGAGTTGGAAACAGCAGCATCAGCAACAGTGTAAAGAATACCCTCTGCTCGAGTAAACAAATCTCTAATTAACCCTTCATCCGGGTCGGGAAAAAATCCAGGTTTAAACCCAAAACGAACAACACAAACCGACCCACGAAGAAATGGACTGTGGGTAGTTGAAAAGGAACCAAATTGAGGTCTAAGAAGAAGTGGGTTTAAGGTAGAAGACTTGGTTCTATCAGGAAAGTGGGAAACTACAAGGCTTGGTAATGAAGAAGAAGATAAACCAGCAGCAACTACCATCGGTTCTTGTTTCTTTTCTGGGAAAAAAGAAAATGAAAACAATAATAAGAGAAAAGAAAACCTCAAATTGAATAAAGGTTGTTGGTGATGTTCATTAGTTGTATGTGTAAAATCTTTGTCTGATTTTCAATTCGAGTACTGGTCCTGAACGAGGAAGGAGACGATATTGAAAAGCAGAAAAAAGGGTGGGTTTTATTTTTAATTTTATTATTTTATTTGAGTAAAATATCTAAAAATCTTTTTCACGTGGCCATTCCAGCTTCTCTTGAGCACTCCAAAACGAATGCTGTTTTTTTCTTGCACGGATCAAACTTTAATATCCAAGCATCCTTTTTTATCATTAATTTTACCATGAAAATTATAATTATTCTCCTTGATTTTTAAGTATTAGATGCATCCTCATGCTGTTATATCATTTTTTTTAAGTATTATTTCACTGAAAATCAATCAAGACCTCCATCCCGAAGAATGCTGGCTAAGGCAAGAGGGCACTCTGCAAAATGGCATCATAATATATGAAATGCTTGCTTAAACCATAATATAATTTCAATAACAGTTTTCCAGTAATAATGGCATCATCCACATAGCGGATATATATAAACATGCGTGCATCATCAGTCCCGCATTGCTCGCATGCTATAATGCTAATAAGGATCATGCATGGCAGATGGTCGAAATGATCAAATTCAACGCCAACAACAGCTTCCTACATGTCCAATTCACTAATCAAATAACTTGTCTTAACAAACAATCCCACCCCGATTCCCACCACAGTTTTCTTTTGAAGAAAACAATATCTACTCCTTCTTCTGAGAATCTTTCTGCTGTCCTCTCTTCCGAATCCCGAGGCAAAACTTGTATCGCCAAGCATCCACGGCGGATTCTGGCAATGCGGATGCCAAACCCCACAGAAGGGAATGTGGCCAGTAAGGCGTGCAGCGTGGTTCGTAGCCTATCCAACGCAACCCTGCACGGGCGTAACCATCTGTAGATGGAACGAAGAAGGAAGATCTCCTTATAGAGGCCATCTTTGTTGCCACATAGAGCGGTACCTGCATCAAGAAAACAACACATGAAGCGAACTGAATACACGTAATCCACATGTATGGAACGAACGAACAAACAGTTCATGAATAAGAACAATATCTATACCACAACCAGCAATTCGTTAGATATGGAATGTGAAGATGAAGTCAAAAACGAGATAAAAACAATGCATTTGGCAACACCAGTGAAAAAACTATCGACGCATTACCGGATGAACTCGTGTTGCAGTTGGCTACGAATGTTTACTCTATGTTAATTAGCCTTGTTAATTACATTTGACTATGCAATTATTCAGAATCATTGTGTTGGAACTTGTAAACTATACCAATTAGTAAAAGGTATTTTCGACGATCAACTACTAACTGATATCCAACAAAGGAAAAGAAATTATCTTTTTGGGACATCAATCAAACTATCTCTGAGACAGAGGAAATCGTTTCTGTCCAGGCATTATAGCTTTTTCCAAACTTCTCATGTACAGAAAAGTTGAATTCTCGGTTAAAACTTATAAGGAAATCTAACAAAATACCTGAACACCTCATCAAAAATTTCACATAAGAACAATCTCATAACATAACTATTATTCAATGAATAAATCTAGCAAATACTATAATCTAGAATTAAGGAGAAGTACCTGACACTGAACATCGATCCCACTTTTCTTGTACTCCACATAAAGGCATCTGGAGAATTGATCTATATACCTGATAAGTTTAACAACCAAAAGTTGGAAGACTTTAGACCATTAAAAGCAAACTAAAGTTTCAGACATAAGCATCATAGTTATGGATCAATATAAAGTAAATCAAAAGCAAATTCTTACGCTTTGGTGGCAGCATAAACTGCATAAAGAGGATCGGAAGGAATAACAATGGCCGCACCCGAACCAATAGTAACTATAGCCCCTTTCTTCTTCTTCAACATGCCTGGTAAAACAGCTTGAGTAACTTTGGTAGTACCTTCAACATTAACTTTAATCAAAATTTTCAACAATTCTTCATCAACTTCATGAAAAAATCTTGCATATGGATAGGAAACCCCAACATTATTAATCAAAACACCAACATCTAATCCATCAATTGTCTCCTTAATTCTCTTGACACCCTCATCAATATCCCCACTAAAATCAACGACAACAGTCTTGATTTGAACTTTCCCATATTTAGACACAATAGAATCTGAAACATCTTTCAGCTTATCAGGATTTCTACCAACTAACACCAAGTTCAGACCTTTTCTCGCTAATTGAAAAGCAAAAGCTTTTCCAATGCCATCAGTAGGTCCAGTTACCAGAGCCCAAGATCCGTATTTCTTCAAATCCTTAGCAGGTCTAAGGAAATTAACATACACCCAGTTCAGAAAAGTGAAGAAACACTTCAAAAGTGCCAAAGACCCTAAAGCAAACAGCAGAACGAACCAAAAAGGTTGGGACTTTAACTTATTGAAGACACAGAGCTCCATTTTTTTATCAGTTATGCTTAGATCTAAAAGGAAAAGCAGTACTTTGAGATGTGGGTTTTGAGCAAGAGAAATGAATGCTCATACCCAATAAAGGAATGAAATGGGCTGTGATTTGGTGTAAATAGGTGAGATTTGACGGAGTTATCGAGGAAAGATAGAGAGAGATTCGAATTTAGGAATGAGATTCTAAAATGAATTAAAGAGGAGAGTGGCGAAACAGATGAGCTGAAAACCACCGCATTTAACGGCTTCTATCACCGATGGCATTGATAGCCATGGCTCACACGCAAGAGGGCTTGGGGACGAGAATAGGGATGGGTGAATCGCTTGGAAGTGTCCTGCTTTTATCAAAAGTAAGAGGCTTTATGTAACTACCTCCAAGTTCCGATGGAATTCGAAATCAAAGGTAAACGGAAAGATTGAATTTGATAATTCTTGAAATTATAATTGTTTTTGCTGTGATGGTGGCATCGGTTGAACTACCCCAAACTATATATATATATATATATATATATATATATATATATGTATGTATGTATATGTCTTTGTCAGAAATGAAGATAGGTTAGCAACTTCTCTTCTCTGTCGAAATGTTCAAAGTTATATTGAACTTTATTAGTAAAATGGATTATAAATTGTCGAATAAACCACTAAGTCTAATTTGGTCATTTTTATTGATTCTATAAATTTAAAAAAAAAACAAGAAAAAGTTGTCAGCTTTCAAAAATCAACATCTAATCGCGATGCTAAACTGGAAAATAACTTGTCACACGATTTGAAGTGTCTATAAAAGTCATTCAACCCCATATTACTTAAACACATAAAAACAATGAATATAAAAGATATTCAACCCCATGTTGCTTAAACACATAAAAACAACGAAAATAAAGAGAGTCAGAGCAAGGAAAAATAATTCTGAAGTTAAGAAATTTTTCCTAAAGGGTTAGAGAATGAAAAATAGTAAGGTTATTATTTTTAGGTCGAAAAATACCTTATGAGTCACTATTTTATTTTATCTTTTGTGTACTTACTATTTATAATAGTGAAAGAATTATTAAGTTTTTTGTCCGTGGATGTAGTCCAAAATTAATGATGAACCACGTTAAATTTTATATGTCTATTTTGCTCAATTTTGCATTTCTTTTCAAAAATATATTGATTGTATCCAACAAATGGTATCAGAGTTTTGGTTCTTGTTGAAAGTGTTTTTTTAAAAGAAGTACGTCACAGGGAAGAAAAAAATTCAAAGAATTTTTTTCTTCCCTGTGATCCATTCGAAAAACGGACATAAAAAGTTAAATTAGATGAACAGTACTCAACAGTAATTACATATTGTAGCGTAATTACATACTATAGCAACCAATTTTTTGGTTTTGACGGAATCCACATTACTATTTGGTAGGTTCCATAATACTATTCACATAGGGTCCTTTGTTATTATTTAAAATTACTGTTGATTGGGTCATGCAGCACTATTCAAGTGGAATCCGCATTACTGTTTATCGGGTCCCGTAGCACTATTCAAGTAGGGTCCAATAAGCACTATTCCGATGAGTGCTATTCAGGCAATTACTATTTCAGCATCGAGTCCGCGGTGAAAATTTTAAAGATACCTATTCTACTAAATTTTGACATCCTAATTCCGTTTTTAAGATCGATTTTCTCAAATTTGGTTTAATTTGGCAAATGAAAGTAAAGATGAGCAAAATGATCAATTTAAATGGTATGAACTACCGTATTTGGCATAGTAAGATGAAGGATATCTTGATGGTCACGAAAATGCATCTGCCTGTATTTTCTACAAGAAAATCAGAGGCGATGTCTAACGAAGAATGGGAGTTCGAGCATGAGCGGTATGTGGTTATATCCGACAATTTATTGACGATAATCTGTACAATCACATTTGTAATGAAACGCATGCAAGAACGTTGTGGAATAAGCTAGAGCAATTGTATGTTTCAAAGACTGGCAACAACAAATTGTTTTATCTGATAAAGTTGATGCAAGTAAAATATCAAGGAGGTGTTTTTGTGGCTGATCACTTGAACAACATGGAAGGGATCGTTGATCAACTGTCGACAATGGGTATAAAATTTGACAACGAGATGATTACTCTAATGGTGCTAGCTTCATTGCCAGAGTCTTGGGAGACTTTGAAGGTGTCTTTGACAAACATTGCACCAAATGGTGCAGTAAGTATTGTCACACCCCGACCCAAGACCCGAGGGGTGACGACATGATCTCGTAGCATAACTATCACTTTCCCGTCTCAGGAAAATAATAATTATACTACAAGGGATTTTAAACTCTAATGCTCGTATAAAAATCCAATAACAAAAAGAAATAGAAATAAAGATACATAACCCTGGATATATACATAGATTCTTATACAATACATTTAGTATACTGCCAAATACTACAAATACAGAGAATATGCACAAATATACAAGCTGCAGGAGTCCATCCAGAAGTCCAAAACAAGACCAGCTGCTGTACCTCTACTCCCAGTGCTCACCCTCTGAACTCGGACTTACATTCATCAAATGATAAACATTGAGAATAAATCTCAGTGGTGCTAGGAACGCAAGGCATATCATATACATACACAACCAATGATCAGTCATACGGCACACAGCCAATCATACAACAATCTCTGCCCAACCAGACATCCATAGTGCATTACACAATTAAGAATGTCCGGTCTACCATCATATCATGCACTCGCCCTCGGTTTGGTGCATCTCGCATTCTTTTCCTATGCGAGGAGCATCTCACCCCCGTATTATCAATTAATACTGGCACCTCTCGCACCAGTAGGAGCATCTCACCCCCTAATTGATAAATACCAGTATCTCTCATACCGTGACACATCTCATACCATCATATCACCACCCTTATATCATCCCCTCACCATGCTATGTTATGTCATCATTCATTATGCATGAACAAGCCACATACCATATAAACATATCAATCCCAATCAATCATCACATAACATAGGCCACGTTCCTTCTCAGAACCAAAGGCCACACATACGTTCCTTCTCGGAACCCATACTTAGAATCACAAGCATCAAGTGCAAGAACAAGCATAATCATAGGGGATTGGATCCCCGGCATCAGTCTCATAGCCATATTATGCTTAGAAGTGAGAAAAGGAGCAATAGACTCCTGAATCCTGAGCTTAGCATAGACCCAGATAGCTAGCACTAACCTGTAGGAAGATCGTTACTAACGTCTATCCACATATCTAAGCTTCTAGCCTCGTTAAACCAGCTTCCGCTCACTTCTCGGTAACAAGAAAGGTTGATCCTAGGGTTTTGGGACGGGTTTAAAGAGTTAAGGAAGAGAAAACAGAAGAAAAGGGCTTATTCTAATTTGTTAAAAAGCCCAACTTAAGTCGCGTATGGCCGTACCACCACCCGTACGCCCGCACCGAACTAAAAACCCTGATACACCTAACTTCCTGCGAGTTGCGGTACGGTCGTACCACCCTTTGGTACGCCCGTACGGCCTCCAGGAACCCTAGCCCCCCTATTTCCCCTGCTCAGTACGACCGTACGAAGCCCCGTACGCCCGTACCACACTCAAAACTCCTCTCCTCACACTCAAACGCACTCCCCAGCCACCTGAAACACCCAAAACATAAACCAGACATGCATGCCATCATGCACACACCTAGCATCCATACAAATACACATTCAATACGTCATCATGACGTACACACAAGCATGCATACAAGGAGCATACGCAAGCAATCGTACCAAAACATGTATACCTACACGTATACATCCAATCATGTATACACAAAAATACTAAAACTTCTAGGGGGTCAAACATGGATGTAACAAGTATGGAGTCCGTTAAGAGCAGCATACTGAATGAGGAGATGAGACGAAGATCACAGAATTTAGCCTCTTCATCATAGTCTGAAATTCTGGTTGCAGAAAACAGAGGGAGGAGTCAATCCAGAGGTCCAAAGCCCAGAGACAAGAGTAGGGGCAAGTCAAACAAGTATGCAAATATCGTATGCCATTACTGTAAAAACAAAGGCCACATCAAGATATTTTACCAAAAATTCAAGAATGATCAGGAGAAGAATAAAAGCAAAGAAGTGAACATGATAACATTGTTGACTTTAACATTGTTACTGATACTGAAATTGTCAGTCTAGCAACCCAAGAGACCAGTTGGGTGATTGACAGTGGAGCTACAATTCATGCTACATCTTACAGGTAATTTTTTCATCTTATACACGAGGAGAATTTGGTATTATTAAGATGGAAAATGGAAATTTATCAAAAATAATTAGCAAAAGAGACATCTGCTTGGAGACAGAGAATGGTACGAGGCTACTATTGAGAGATGTTAGGCATATTCCTGATATGCGCATGAATCTGATTTCTGCTGGAAGGTTAGATGATGAAGGCTTCTAAAATGTTTTCGGAAATGAAAAATGGAAGCTCACTAAAGGCTCCTTGGTGGTGGCTAAAGGTCAGAAGCAATCAAGTTTGTATTTGATGCAAGCTAAGCTCTCCAATGATGTTGTGAATACAATGGAGAATGATGACACAACTGATTTGTAGCATAAAAGACTTGGTCACATTGGCAAAAAAGGGATGAATCAACTTGTAAAGAAGAATGTCTTATCTGGTTTAAACCAGCTTCATTTGAAGAAATGTGCTAACTGTCTAGCAGAGAAGCAGAACAGGGTTTCTTTCAAAAGTTCCCCTCCATCCAGAATGAAGAATGTCCTACATCTGATTCACTCAGATTTATGCAGACCACTGCCTAAGTCACTTGGTAATGTTCAATACTTTGTGACTTTTATTGATGATCATTCCAAGAAGACATGGGCTTATACTTTGAAGTCCAAAGATCAAGTACTAAAGGTGTTCAAGCAATTTCATACCTTAGTTAAGAGACAGACTGGGAAGAAGCTGAAGTGCATCCGTATAGATAATGGTGGAGAGTACATTAGATCATTTGATGCTTACTGCAAAGAGCATGGTATTTGATATCAAATGACACCACCAAAAGCACCGTAGTTGAATGGCTTAGCTGAGAGGATGAACATAACTTTGATGGAAAGAGTCTGATGTATACTTTCACATTCAAAGTTATCTAAAGCATTTTGGGTGAAGCTTTACTTGAAGCTATGTATGCATTGAACCGTTCACCATGTGTTCCTCTTAACTATGAAGTTCCAGAAAGGGTGTGGTCAATAAAAGATATTTCCTATGATCATTTGTGGGTTTTTGGTTGTAAGGCCTTTGTTCATATTCCAAAAGATGAACGGACAAAGCTTGATATCAAGACATGATAGTATGTGTTTATTGGTTATGGTCAAGATCAGCTTGGCTATAGATTATATGATCCAGTCCACAAGAAACTTATACGGAGTCATGATGTGATGTTTGTTGAAGATCAAACTATTGAAGATGTCAATAAGGCAGAGAAGGAAGTTCCAAGATCTGATGATTCAACAAGCTTCCAATTGAATTCTCCAATAGTGATGCCTAGACAAGTTGGAGATGAAGTGCAGGATGATTAGCTACAAGCTAATAATACAGAAGCCCCCCAATGAAGTTGAACTAGGGGATGATGATGGTATTCACATTCAACCACCAGCACCTGTAGATTCCCCAGTCCCAATACGAAGATCTACTAGAAATAGACAACCTTCTACCAGATATTCAACTGATCAGTATGTGATGCTGATTGATGGGGGAGAACCAAAAAGCTTTGATGAAGCTATGAATGATGAATACAAGAAGGAATGGAAAGAAGCCATGCAAGATGAGATGAAATCCTTGCATGAGAATAAAACATTCAAGCTAGTGAAGTTGCTAGAAGGTGAAAGAGCATTAAAGAATAAATGGATGTTCAGAATTAAGCATGAAGAACATAATGGCCATCCTCAATTCAAAGCAAGATTAGTGGTCAAAGGATTTAGCCAAAAGAAGGGCATTGACTTTGACAAGATTTTTTCACCAGTGGTGAAAATAACATCCATTCGTATAGTGCTAGGGCTAGCCCCAAGTTTCAATTTGAAGATTGAACAAATGGATGTCAAAACTGCCTTCCTACATGGAGATTTGGAAGAAGAAATATACATGGAGTAGCCAGAGGGTTTCGAAGAAAAAGACAAAGAGGATTATGTTTGTATATTGAAGAAAAGTCTGGATGGATTGAAATAGGCACCAAGACAGTGGTATAAGAAGTTCGAGTCTATTGTGGGGGAGCAAGGCTACAAGAAGATTACTTCAGATCACTGTGCATTTGTGAAGAAATTCTCTGGTGATGATTTCATTATCCTATTGCTATATGTGGATGATATGCTGATTGTTGGTAAGAATGTTTCTAGAATCAACAATCTGAAGAAACAGCTGAGTAAGTCTTTTGCTATGAAAGTCTTGGGAGTAGCAAAGCAAATTCTTGGCATGCAAATTAACAGAGACAGGAGCGCCAAGAAAATATGATTGTCACAGGAGAAGTACATTAACAAAGTACTTCAGAGATTCAACCTGGACAAGGCTAAAGCGGTTAGTTGTCCTCTTGCAAATCACTTTAAATTAAGTTCCAGAGAGTGTCCTTCTACAGATGAAGAGAAGGAAGAAATGTCCAGAGTTACATATGCTTCAGCAGTTGGAAGTTTGATGTATGACATGGTTTGTACACGACCAGATATTACTCATGTAGTTGGAGTTATGAGTCGTTTCCTTTCAAATCCTAGAAATGAACATTGGGCTGCAGTCAAATAGATTCTCAGGTATTTAAAGGATCATCCAAAATATGCTTATGTTTTAGAAATGCAGAACATGTGTTAACTGGTTACACAGACGCAGATATGGCTGGAGATGTTGACTTGAGAAAGTTTACATCAGGGTACTTGATTACTTTTGCAGGGGGAGCTATGACATGGCAGTCAAAGTTACAGAAGTGTGTTGCACTGTCTACAACTGAAGTAGAGTTTATTGTAATAACAGAAGCTTGTAAGGAGTTACTATGGATGAAGAAGTTCTTAAATGAACTTGGTGTCAGACAGGAAAGGTATCAGCTATTTTGTGATAGTTAGAGCGCTATTCACCTTAGTAAGAATGCCTCCTTTCACTCACGATCAAAACACATTGATGTGAGGTATCACTGGATCAGAGATATGATGGAGACGAAGTAGTTACAGTTAGAAAAGATTCATACTGATGAGAATGGATCAGATATGTTAACCAAAATTCTACCAAGAGTCAAGTTCGAGTATTTCGATCAGTAGCAGGGATGATAGAGTCCTCCATGTAATCGGGAGGGGGAGATTTGTTATGAGTCCCTCAACATGGAGGACACCACAAGTCTAATTTGGTGGTGGCCATTTTTATTGATTATGTAAATTAAAAAAAAAAGGAAAAGTTAACAGCTTTGAAAAGTCAGCACCTAATTTTGATGCTAAATTGAAAAACACTTGGCCACGCAGTTTGGAGTGCCTATAAAAGACACTCAACCCCTTTTTGCTTAAACACACAAAAACAACGAAATAAAGAGAGCCAGAGCAAAGAAAAACAGCTCTGAAGTTAGGAAATTTTTCCTAAAGAGTTGGGGAGTGAAAAATAGTGAGGTTATTATTTTTAGGTCGAGAAACACCTTATGAGCCACTATTTTATTTTATTCTTTGTGTACCTACTATTTATAATAGTGGAAGAATTATTGAGTTTTTGTCTATGAATGTAGTCCAAAATTAAGGGTGAACCACGTTAAATTTTCTGTATCTATTTTACTTAATTTTACATTTCTTTTCAAAAATATATCGATTGTGCCAACACACCCAAATGAGACATATTCAAGCTATCACCTCCAAGTATAACATAATTATTCAATATAAAGCTTCTCTTTTACATTATAGTTTACTACCGAATTTAGTTTAGCTTAACAATGAGAGCTGTTGACTTCATTTCCTCTGCTATACCCTTATAGGTATTAATCCTTAATTTAAAACTATAGCCATCCATGTAAATTAAATCAATAAATATGATAAAATATTTTAAACTTACAATATATATACTTTTATTATTGATGAATTTGACTGGTATATGATAAGGAAGGAAATATAATGGTGTGGACATGGGAAGGAGGTTCAGGCATCGAGATTGCCTCTGCGAAGGATTCCAATAGAAAGACGCCAGGAATCAAGAAGGGAGTCGGGCAGGAGTGCGGCAAAGAACCACTGAAGTGAGTGAGACCAATAAGGAGTGCATCTCGCTTCATAACCAATGTGAGGGATTGCCCATTTTGCATAATCTTCAGGCGATGGTATGAACAATGATGTTCTTTCAATGGCTGCCACTCTTGATGTCATGTTCGTTGCCACATATAGGGGTACCTGCCAAAACCATTCCATTTCCACGAGTCATTTGGTTGCAACCATAACATCAAACAATCTTTTAATTTCACTTGTCGCATAACAAGATTAATGAATGAAGGGATACCTGGCATTGTACGTCAATCCCGAATCGTCTATATTCGACGTTCAAACATTTCGATAATTGATCGATATATCTACATTATTAAATGTCAAATAATTATAATAAAAATAGAAAAGGAAATAATAATAAAGGGGTGTGGAGGTGGGAAGAGAGGAACGCAGTGAATAAATGCGACAAGTGCAAGGTTGATGGGGTTTGTTTAATATTCATCAACTAGCAGTCCCATGTCTTGGAACTTGTTCTTCCCATTTTCCAACAAACGGTTCAGTTCGTTGAAATTAATTCCTAAAGTTCCGGCCCCTGACAAGATGTCCCAAAATCAATATACATATGCTTTAATGATTAAATAATGATATATGATGATAAGGTTTTAATGTGACAATAATTGTCTTATTAAAGTTTAATTTAAGACGAAAAAAGTGCATTAATTTCATTTTAATATCATTGTATTACTGTTCATAGTATTTGATGGATGGTATTGTGCTTGATAGAACAACACAAAAGAGGCAACTTACGCTTTCGTAGCAGCATAGATGGTGTAAAGAGGATGTGAAGGTACGACAATGGAAGCTCCCGATCCAATATTCACAATGGCTCCCCTTCTTCTTTCTATCATTCCAGGCAAAACGGCTCTTGTTACTTTACTACTTCCTTCCAGATTCACCCTGACGATTCCCATCCAGACTCTCTCTTCTACTTCGTCAAAGAATCTTGCTTCAGGATATGTAATCCCGACATTGTTTATTAAAACACCGATATCTATCCCTTTTACCGCTTCCTCCATAGCTTTAACTAATCTACTTGAATCTTCTTCGCTTGAAAAATCGAGATTCACCAGCTTGATCTTGATGTTGTCATACTTCTCCTGAATTTCCTGGGCAACAGTTTTCAGTTTGTGGAGATTTCTGCTCACTAGGACTAGATTCAAACCTTGTTTTGCTAGCTGATAAGCGAATGCTTTGCCTATCCCATCTGTTGATCCTGTGATCACTGCCCATGATCCATACCTCTCTTTCAGGTTTTTAGGTTTTCTAAGGAATGCTTTATAGACCCAGTTGACAAGATTGAGAGTGGAATTAACAAGAGACAGAAATCCAAGAAATGAGATCAGATTCCATATGGGGAGTTGGGTGTTTACATATGCTGATAACATTTTTGAGTGCAGAACTCAGTTGTGGCTACTTTTGCCTCTATTTATTTGTTTTGCTGTCAACTCTCAGAAACTGTATGGTGAATTATATATATAAGTGGCTGTGAATTTATTTCAAATAAATATAAAATAATGGCTCCTCTTTTTTGTTCTTGTTGTTAGGTGCTTTCACATGGACAGGAAACACGACTGTTAATTATCATATACATTAATGGAAAAGGAGAGGGGAAACCCATGCCATCTCCAACTTGAAACTGGCCTCACAGGGCGTCAAGAATAGCCTTCCATGGATTGGCACCTTCAACATCAACATTTATTAGAATTTTAAATCTTGATAAATTTTTGAGTTTAAATATTTCTTGAAATCGTGAAGTTTGAAAAATGAGTTTAGAAACGTGGTTAACAAACAATGTTAAAGGAAGACGTAAAACATATATAGATGTTAATAATGAATGGTAAGGAGGGTGGGTGAAGGGACTGTAAGCAGAAGGGGTGCCCTAACGATTTAAATGAGAAGCTGATCAAGTGGAAGCTTTCATGGATGGATCACATGAATTAGCCCTTGCAGATGGTCCCATCCCCATGCATCTATAATTTTCTACTCCTGTGACATATGTAAAGTTAATTATCCATTCCAGCTTTTCCTTTCCTTTCTACAGTGGTTGAGAAAGATGAAGAAGCTATTAAAGATCAACTCTGTTAACTCATTCTCAACTTAAGGACGTTCGAGAACGGGTCGTACGATGAATTGGTTGGGCGATTATGCATCAGAATGTTTTGATCTCATGTCCCATGTCGTTGCACAAAAATGAATTATGAGCACTAATAATGAAAAAACAGTTCTTTTTTAGCCACAAGCCTTGATGTTGCTGTCAAACGCTTGACCCTCATGACTTTGTTAGGAGTGGGTTTGAGGGGTGGTGAAGTTGGTTAGAAATCAAGCTTTGGGTTGGCCTTTAAAGGTACTGAAAACTACCATGGAAGGAGAAATCCAGCAATGGCAAATAGAGTAAATTGCATTGAATCTGTGCAACATAATTAAGGCAGGTAGTTCACCTCTTTTCATTATCAACCTTTCCGTTTATTAGCTTCCTTCCCTCACACTCGTCTTCTTTTCCTTAATTTTGTCCTCTAACATGCAACTTCCTTCCCACTCCCACGAGTGTTATGTTGGAGAAGAAAAAGTAGGGTTTTATTCATGGATATGTCTATTTGATTTGTTTAATAATCAGTCTTTAATGGATACCATATCATCGAATATTCGTAAAATATTCTTCATATCCATTTATTCAACCGAAAAACTCTTATTTAAAAAAAATTAAAAATTTAGATATAAAAAGAAATAAATTAAGTAATTAAAAGATAGGGTAATAATGGGATATGGAGCTATGAATTCGCATGCATGGGAAGAGGGTGTGTTCCTTTATGATGTCAAAGTACCAAAATATGTCTAGAATGTGATCAGTTTGACCAGTAGACCAGCCTTCATCTAGAAGCACCTTTTGGTGGTACAATGTTTGCCCCCCAATACCCTTCCATTAATTACCGGCTCAACAATCCTCTCGGCCAGGATGGACCCAAGACTTCTAGACGCGCGCGCCAGAGCCAAGATGATGATGAAATTCGAATTTGTTTAATTGCTAAGATTTATTTCAGTTCAGTTAACCATTGCTCACGATGAGAATGTTGAGGACAAAACAGTAATCGCATGCACTAACCAAACTAAATCCATCAGCTAAATATACATCATGACCCATTAACAAGTTTGCTATCAAGACTGAGGGCAACAACAGCTCAGCACAAACATCTGATGAGATGAACATGTCTCAAGAATCACAGATGATTGTGCGCACCGAACTCTATTTACATTTGAAGGTCGGCTTTTTCAATCTGCACATCACCCCTCTTATAGTCCTGTGTACTTCAGTTCATATCAGATACTCGTAATATAAGAAGAAAAGAGAATCTGGGCAATCCTTTGGCAAGCTATTGATATAGCGGTAGAAACGCAACAAGTCCTCCTTCGTTATTGTTTTCGCGTCGACAACATCGTTGTTACAAGTAAGCACCCATAGATCTTCTGAGTTAACTCTCTTTAAGCTACCGCGACAAAAAGGGCAGGATTCGGACCTCGTGTTCCTGTGGTTAAGAAAGACAACCGATAAGAAAGTGAACAAAGCAGCTCACTTCACCTGAAATTTATGAAATGAGGAGGTTATAGATGCGTATTTCGGCATTTATGGTTTACCAATTCCTGTAGCACTTGATGCACATAGCATGGCAACAATTAGGAAGGACAATTTTGGTGCAAGGCTCCAAGCAAATTCCACATTCATCTTCCCTCTCTAGATCAATGCTTGCAAGCCTGAAATCTCCTTCCAGCTTTTTTGCCAAATCATTCATTCCCATATTGTACACTTCCTTATCATCCTCCAACTCTTCCAAGTTACCATGAAACCGTTGAAGTGATGGTAAAATGACACCTACAATAGAAATGAATGGCATCACACAAGACACACAAATGATTCTGTAGGCTCTATTTGACAATAACTTTTAAAGTAGTGTTTAGTATTTTGAATACCTGATCTAAATATTGATTTTACTGAAACTTCAATTTCAAAATATTAACACAACTAATAGCTATTCAAACAATTAATTCTGCTGAACAGGGCCCTACAATTCGATGCAAAGTAGTTGATAGGCGATGAAATATCTTACACACCATAGAATTCCTTGATTGTTGCTTTCCTTCCATGTGCAGAGATGTTCTTTCTGCCTGGATATACCTGTTCATCACGAAGGACTTGAGAAAGAAAATGCACAAGATATTACCATATTAAACCGAATCAAAACATGAGAAGGAAAGCAAACCTTGTAAACAAGTACGTGAAAGAGGTTTAGATATCTAGGGAGAAGGCAAATGCAAGAAAAATCGATCCTTTGCAGCAAAAAGAGAAAGAGGGGAGTCCATTGATTGTAAACTAGTTTCATCTGAAGCCGAGCACCACATTTGGCTGTAGGAATTGCAGCAGCTCTGATGCCAACCAATAATAATTCACATTCAAATTGCAAACTTTTGGTTCAACCATTCCATAATTCAATCGAATGAAGCTTTAGAGTTGATGTTCATGATGTTAACGACCATCATGGATTAAAGAAGGCAAATAAATAAAAAAGTGCTCCGACACAAAAACCATCATGGCATTCTAAAATTAGATAAAAAGTAATCAACTTTTGCAGCAATTAGCTAAACAAGAACACAGCACTAAACTTTGAAGATGAAGCCAGCAACAAAAAAACAAGTATGAGCACTTGTAGATTAGTCACAGATAGAAAAGTTGCAGTCTTTTATTTTTCTGTTAACACTTGACTTTTTCATTCTAAAAATTCCTGAAAGCTAGAAACTAACGCAGAAACCAACTGAAAATTCAGTATTTTAGGATAGAACCCATAAAAAAAAAAACTGAATCGATCATCACATCTATAGCAAAAATCCCAAGTGTAAACATAGAAGAACAGCAAAACTATTTACATACAGAAAAGAAACAGATAAAAACAACAGGTAAAGAAACAGAGAACAACTTTCAATTAATAAAGTTTTACTTACAAAGCATTAGCATTCTTTATATCGGCCTCCAAGACTTTGAGAGAATCCTGGTAAGAAGAGGTACCCAGTTGCAAATACATCATTTCCATAACACCCACAGACACAGAATCCCAAAGAAACTAAAATTAACAACTGGGTGTTTCTCCTTTGCTTTTAATGAAGAAGAAAATGGAGAACTCAAGAAAGTGTTCTTCCTCTTCGGGGCGGCAATGAATATGATAGATAAGGCAGTTTCTTTAAAAAAAAAAATACTATGGTCATGAAGAAGGAGAAAATACTGATAAAATGACAATTCACATGCCATATAAGAGAAGAAAATAACGAGACTTTCTATGATGATGATGATGATGAAAGCTGTGAGGTGGATTGTCGTGTATATTCGTAGATATATTGGTATTTTGAAAACAATTTATGCCATCTACTTGAAATATAATATAGTTGTAATGAATTTAATTTTGGTTAGATATAATTATAATAAAATCATCTAAGTATTCTTTTTATTTTATTTCCTTTATTCTTATCTTAATCTTCATTATTCCATATCAATTGCTAAATTAATTTATGTGGAGAAAATCTTCTTATTTGAATGATAAAGAAAGGGTTTGCTTGGAATAATAGCTTGTATGGATGGGATGATGATCAAGTCATGCTCATATCATGAAGCCAAGTTATTGGATTTGGAAATGGTTGGTTGGTATTAGTGAGGGTATACATGTTGTTGAGGTTGAAGATGGTGCTGGAAGTAGTAGCAGATGGGTTTGAGCAGGATATATGTATGTCTTTGAAGCTCTTACTCTGGGGGTCAAATAGCATTGCTGTTGCTTAAACACATCATACCCCGCAACCCCCTCTTTCTTCTACACAAGAGAATAAGCAGGTAAAGATGGACAAGCTAGGTTCTGGAGCATCGCCATAGGAGAGCATCAACCATGAAGAATATATTGATTAAACTAATAAAAAAGGGACGACCCACTTAAAGAGAAGTTGCATTAATGCTACCTGGAAACCCTCTTTCCCTATAAATTTGATAGACTTTTGGATTAACAACCAGTTTGATTGATGTTTTATATTAATGAAGGCATCTCCCATGGTATGATTTTGTTGGAATGAAGATTGGTGGATGAATTGGAAGGCACTTTGAATGCAAGAAATCCGCTCTCCAATCCAATTTAGACAACTTCAAATTGATCACTATGAAGAAATTACATGGATGCTTAATTAATACATTAAAATATAAAAATAATGGAAGAGAGAGAGATGGGGGCCAAACTAACACATGTCCAAGAGGGAGGCCAATTTATAAAATACTAACACTTTGGACACTACCAACCCATATATATATATATATATATATATATATATATTCATTCTATTTACACACAAATCTCAACCTTTCTTCTTTTTTTTTTTATGTTTAAATAAAACCAATTATTTGCTTTTCCTAATTATACATATTCATTAATTTTATTTTTATATTTTATATTTTTTTATTCTTTTTAAATCATATTATATATATGCACCTATATAAATACAATTTAATAATTTCATATCTTCAATCTTAAATAATTATATTTCATACAATACATATATATATATATATATATATATATATTATTTATTTGATGAAATTTTGTTTTTTTCATGAAATTTAAAATATTATATTCTAGATTGTATTAAATATTCTCATTTCATATATAATTATCAAATATTTTGAATTTTAAATTTAATTTAATAATATTTTATACGGATAGATATAAGTTTTGAATTAAGTATGTAATTATTATTGAGTTATGTTCAAAAGTATTATTTTGATATTATTAAAAAAAAAGTATTTGACTTCATCAATCAAATTTAACTTATAAATATTATATATTTATAATATTTATTTTATAATATTTAAAGAAATGAAATATAATCATTATATATATATATATATATATATATATTATGCAATAATATCATATTTTAAAAAATTATATTTAAATTTTTTAAATAATATTTGAAGGATATTCTTAATCGGCGCATCGGTAATTAGAAGTGGCTAATGTGAGCGCCAGGGAAAGTCATGTCATATGTTTTGCTAGCCGGCGCCAAAATATTCTTTCCGATTTTTCTTTTCCTCTTAAATTTTCACTTTCTGCTCCTTTTTCTTTACTCTCTTGAAATAAAAAGTTTATGAATTGAAAGCCTTTAATTACCGTTCTCTTCCTCGTTTTGATTGTCCATTTCTCCACTTGCAAATCTACTTGCACTTTATCATACCGAGAACCATACTTGGTCTGTGTGTTTCTTGAGTCTTGAAAAATATGATTCAGAAGACCATTATCGGCAATGCTTTCTCATCACCTCGAGATGATGCTTTTCCTGCTGGTCTTCGTGTTCTTGTTGTTGATGATGATCTTACTTGGTTAACAATTCTTGAAAAGATGCTTAAAAAGTGCTCTTATGAAGGTTACTTTTATATGCTCTACCTCTGTTTATCTCTTACTATGTATTATTCAATTAAAGACTGTTTCTTTCCACTTAAAACTGTTTGATTCTGAACTGGGTTTTTCTTTCTTGGATGTTTTGAGGTGGGTATTGATCTTTATTGCTTGTTTTTAACTCCATGGATTCTTTACTTAGCTCATTTTCTAAGTGAAACTACTGAGCAAGATTGAAACTTTTTTTTTTCTCTCTTTCCCACCAGAGATGATACATGTTTCTTCTTTTAGTTTGTACGTGGCATGAACATGTTGCAAAATTCCTGTTACTATAGGTAAGATTAAGCATGCTATTTTGTGCGTTTTTCCCATTTTTTTTTCGGAGTATTTATGCTGTGTTTTGCTATAATCTTTGTTGGGTAGTCGATAAGAATCCAATTCTTCAGTTTGAATTGTTTAGTGGAATTAATCATCTTAGAGTAAGTCCATAATGCTTCTATTCCATGGCTCGATCATGGGAGTGGGGCAATGGATGGATTAGACTTGATGTTGTATCTGATATGCTTTGCAGGCGTTGGCAAAGATGGTCATAGCACGCATAAGCTAAATTTTCCGTTGAATCCACTAGAACTAGATAAGGCCTTTGCCACAACCTGGAAAAAGAGTACCAAGCCTTTAGTTATGTCAAGATTCTTGTATGAAAAGTTCTAATTGGATGAAGCTGTCTAACACAGTGTTTGTGAATCTTTCCTGTTAGTAGATAGTTTTAAGAGTTTGCTTCGACCTTGCATATATATTCTAGAAAAACAATGGCTCAAAACAAACAACCTTGAGGATGATTTCTGATGAAATCCCCGCGAAGAATGGTATAAAAAGTTGCATATTGGTCTAGTTTAGTGCAATTTAGTTTCTGTATTGATTGTAACGTTGGATCATCGACTATTACTTTCTCTCTACTTCCATATCTTCTGCTAATAATTTTTTCCAGGAAAAGATAGCATTATGTAGGATAGTTGGCTTCAGTTTTCAACTATAATGCTTCTTCATATTTTCTCTGATATTTTCCTTTCTGAATGTTATTGCTGTTCAGTGACCACCTGTGGATTAGCGAGAGATGCTTTGAACCTGCTCCGGGAGCGGAAAGATAAGTACGACATTGTGATCAGTGATGTCAACATGCCTGATATGGATGGTTTCAAGCTGCTAGAGCATGTTGGACTCGAGATGGATCTTCCAGTGATAAGTTAGTTCTCTTCCCTAATTTAGCATGGGGAATTCATGTTCTGGATGCTGAATTTTCTCATATTTTCATATCTATTATTTCCTGGAACCATTCTATTCTTCTGACAACTTATATAATGTCACAGTGATGTCTGTTGACGGAGAAACAAGTCGGGTAATGAAAGGCGTTCAGCATGGAGCATGTGATTACCTTCTCAAACCAATAAGAATGAAAGAACTTAGAAATATATGGCAACATGTTTTAAGAAAGAAGATACATGAAGTGAGGGATATTGAAATTCTTGAAGGAATAGAAAGCTTGAGGATTCCTAGAATCGGACTGGAGCACTTTGAAGACGGGCACATTCTTTGTGCAGATGATCCAACTTTGGTTAAGAAGCGAAAAGATGTTGAAAACAGGCATGATGATAAGGATATTGAAAGCCCCTCCACCAAGAAAGCCAGAGTAGTTTGGTCTGTGGATCTTCATCAAAAATTTGTCAAAGCTGTGAATCAAATAGGATTCGATAGTAAGTCTCGCTATGTTTTTCAACTATCAGAAGTCTGGTCATTGGATCGATATCTCAATCAATGTGAATATGCATATGTTAGATAAAATATGTTAACGTGTGTTTTTCATGTATTTGGTTTTCAACAAAATAGCCTATGTCTTGATCATGTTTCTACGATATGTGATGTCCATTTTTGCAGAGGTTGGACCGAAGAAAATACTTGACTTGATGAACGTGCCATGGTTGACAAGAGAAAATGTAGCGAGCCACTTGCAGGTATCCCTTCAGAAAACAATTGACCGAACAATCACAATCTACTTTTATGTTTAATTCCAGTTATCTTTTGAAATCTCATTCAGAATATTTGCTTCTGCAGAAATACCGTCTCTATTTGAGTAGATTACAGAAGGAAAATGACATGAAAACTTCTGTAGGTGGGATGAAGCACTCAGACTCGCCTTTGATAGATTTTGCTGGTAGCCCGAGTAATCAGAACTCGATCAACATGCTAAAGGGTGATGCTTCAAATGGCGGACGTGGATTCTCTGGCAATAGCATATTCATCCAGAATTCAGAGCTTAGCAGCCATGAAAGTGAGATAGAAGTGATAGTATCAAAGAATACTGAAAAAAGAAGAAGATCTTTAATTGTTGATGTTCCGCATCATCGAAAACCCAGGAATCCACAAATGGGACATTGTCACCCGTTTATGTTGCCGAGATCGGAAGGAACATTACAAGTATTCGAGTCAAACTTGCCTTTGCAGTACTCTTTGTGTGAGATTCCACAGTTACAGATGAAACAAGAAGCTAAGTCTCTTCATTCGATTGATGGGTTCAGGCAACCACCAAAGCCTGATCAACAGAATCGCATTCAAGCTGATTACCAGCTGTCAGTGCCCGCCATTATTTCTGAATCCTCTATAGCTGAAAGAGCTACAGGTCGCCCGGTTAGTGTTAAGCCTTTGAATGACGGGTTCAGGAACAATGTTAACCATGTAAGCTCGACAGGGAGTGCGCTGGACTCTATCCATGATCAGACCAAGTCCTATGAGCCTAATCATCGACTCCTCGAGTCCATTCCAACAAGCAAGTCAGGCATTAAAAATCATGGACTCGACCCAAATTGCCTATCAAACTTGGAATCCGCCGAAAGAAGTGCAAATCATGGAGTATCGTCTTTGGCAACATTGGATTATGACAATCAAGTCAGCTGGGTTCAAGGTGATTGTTATGCCATGAATGTAGGACTCCAAACCTGCGAGTTTCCTGAGGAATATGGTCCCGAACTCATTGCTGATATTCCAGCATACTTATATGATGTAGTAAGGTTGGATTGTGAGGGCAGTCGCTATGACTCGACGGAATATTCTCCAATAGAGCAAGGTCTGTATATATAAAAGGAACCTTTGTGGAAGGTTGCCAATTTGCTTTTCATTTTGGATGATCAATCTATAGTTTTTGGATTCTATAGACTGGGACATGGTATTTCCCATCAGCATAGGCTGGAGCACATGTAATTGAGACGAGGACAAACATCAAGTATAATAAGTTATTGCTTATCAGGTTTCCCTAGCAATCCCTTCATTGCTGGCTTGTGTAATGCATCTGTGATGTTGCAATGTGTCGGAACTCTCCCTGGAAATGAAATGCGTCGTATCCCCATGCAATTAATTTCTTATAGATATTTCAAATGGTTGTAAACAGCAAATCGCGGCCTTTTGGCGTAAGGACATTATTGCTCTACCAACCGCTAACAAGTAATCTACCGAGTTTAGTGCTCGGCTCTCTTTCACCACCAAATGCAACTAAAGTATGATGTAAAAATCCACCATCAACGACGTTGCTACTCCCAATTCTTTTCGGCTGGTAGCATAATGAGGCATTTTCCAATTGATTTGGTGCCGTCGAGTCCTTGATTTACCCTCCACTACTCTCTAGTGGCCTCTTTATTCAAGTAGAAACATGCTGGCAGGCCATGATTAAGTTCTTTTGCCATTTCTGCAAGAATCATATAGCATAATGAAGTAGAAAGCATCGTATTCCACGGATCAAGCAAAAATTGCATGTTGAGTCCACGAAAGACACATTTCCTGTGCAAGAGACATTTAAAACTTGCTGGAGGCTCATCAAATCATTTGACACAAGTAAATATGTCAAAAGAAAATTGAGGGTAGAACACCTCATAGGTATTGGCAGGCACAGAGCAGGACATGGAGCCTCAAATTCCCCAAGTTATGAGTTCAATTATCAGAAAAACTTTATTGAACTCGGGAAACTTTATGTACATGACTGCCCTTTAAACGTTTACAACATTCTCATGTTTTCTACTGGTCTTTACTTTATGTAATTATGTGTCCTAATATATGACAGGCTCCACGGAAACATCATTGACAACGCACAAAGACCGAGAAAGGGTAGTAAAGGGCATCCAGCCAGCGGTTGAAAAAGGACTGCGGCAAGCAATGCTGTCATTCTCTCCTGTATTCTATCTTCTTTTCTCAAGCTTCTGACTGTTATTTCTGAGGAGCTTGAACTGCATTGTTAGTTGTTTGATCAATAGGTCTAACAGCTTATTCCAAATAAAAGAGAAGGGGAGGGGAAAAAAAAAAAAAAACCTCATTGCAACTACATTTTCAGTAGCTAAAAATAGTTTATCATATAACCAAAGGCAGCAGCAGCCACATAGTTGCACCATTCGGTTCCCAAGTTTATTCTTATAGACCAAAAGAAATGTCAAGCAAATCCTATCAATGCAATCAAAATTAAAGAACTGTGGGTTCAACAAATTCTAGTACATGGTTCAGTCCTCCATTTTCAGAAATTCATCATTGTACTCTTCAACTATCAAACTGTAAATTACCTTTACCTTCTGCTGAACCCTGATTATTGCCTAATTCTTCAACAGTGACAAGCTACCAACGCAGCCTCCACTTCACACCAATCATCTCTTGCAAACACAATGTGGAAAAAAGAAAAAGCCAGAAGTGATACTAGCAAGTAAATTCTGTTCTAAATTTAAACCAAATATAATAAAGTTGTTTACAATTTACCAACAAAATTATGTTACATGTGTAAGTTTCAGATGAAACTGACTTTTCAAGATGAAAGACCATGACATATTCGGCAGCAGAAGGCACATATTTCTCCACCCAAATCACCTCAAGTCCAGAGCTGCCTGCTAAAAAGAGTATGAATGATCGTCTGAGAAACAATGTTCACAACTTCCTTTCAATGTTTATCTCTCACCTCAACCTCATCTTGTGCAAGTTTTTGTGGAAACCAAAGCATGCAGATGAATGAAGTCTTTTAACCAAATAAACCACCAGTTCCTAATTCCCCCTGTCTCAACTCCTTTCTGCGTTGTTCTTCTAAGGGATCTGGACTCTTCAATACCCTTCTCAGACGCCTGGATATGGCATTAACAGAATTTAAGCACATTCATTTAAGAATCAGTTAAGTAACTGGCACTTTTACCTAATTCATCTACACAAGGTCGAAGTACCTGTCTTGAGCATGCTGAGCAGGAAAAGTAGGCATAAAATCTTTAGACTTGGGAAGTGGAACTTCACGAAACCACTCATGGTTAATAGCAGCTTCAGCAGTTATTCGCTAAAAAGAACAGAATGAACCTTGTTAATTCACCATACCAAAATATTAAATCCAATTGAGATTAATACCAAAGTTTGTTATCAACCTTCTCAGGGTCATAAGTTAGAAGTTTGTTCAACAAATCAAATCCAGCATCAGAAAGAACTGGCGATCCAGTGAAAGATGTGGCTGGGAATTTCTTACGCAGTAGGTTATACCTGAAAGGAACATGCCAACCATTTAGTACAACCAAGAAATCAATTCGTAACTGAAAGTGTCACCACTGGAGGCCAGATACCAGACCAGAATCACCCAGCCGGAAGCCTGGGAAAACAGCAGGAAAAATAAGAACAACCAACATTATGGTTTACTGGACAAAAAATATTAGACGCTTGGTGCTTACTGATGCTTAACAAAGTTGACCTTAACACCAGGTAACTGCGAATACCCAGGCCAGATTGTCTCATTTGGGGTACCAAGTATCCGGAAGATCTGTAAGTTAAAAAAGAAAAGAAATATAGTCCACAAAAAACTGAAACAGAATATCTCAAGGGAAATAGCAGCCACGACAGCTAGATGGGCATCAAGAGATCAAAGGCAGAAAAAAAATTACCTTATCAAGTTGATCAAATTCTGTTTTCCCATTAAAAAGGGGTTCCTTTGACAAAAGTTCAGCCATGATACAACCTAGAGACCACATGTCAATTGCTGTTGAATATTGTTTGGCTCCCAGAAGCAGTTCAGGTGCCCTGAGAAATAATTTAAAATAATCAAACATTTGATTTGAGTCTGTATACGAGATGCATTCTTTAAGGGTGATATACAAGAGACATAATGAAGAATATTAACCAAAAAAAATCAGTAACAACTAGCTGAAAAGACGATCCTCATTGTACTTTTGTTTGGCAATCTACAGGGGAAGTCTCATCCAGGTAACAAATAAGTTCCATAGCTACGTCTTCAAAGAGGCAGAGAGTAGGAAAGGCTCACATATATATCAACTCATTAAAGCTAAGCAACCAAAATTCTTCACCCTTAGTTAAAGAACCAATGTACACTCACTGAATAACCCATCAATAGAAACAGACAATCTCTTTTAATATCACACATACAAAAATAGATGACCAGTACACAAAAAGCAAAGTCAAACTATGCAAGACATTGGAGTACATATAAGTTTGCAGCTCACCTGTACCAAAGAGTAACAACCAAATGAGTATATGGTTTTAATGGACTCCCATATTGACGAGCCAACCCGAAGTCACAGATCTTCAACTCACCCCGGTTATTCAAAAGCAAATTTGATGTCTTCAAATCTCGATGAAGAACCCAGTTATCATGCAAATACTTAACACCCTCCAATAACTGGAGCATTAAGCATTTAACTTCACTCTGACTAAATGGCTGCTTCATAGACTCCATCAGGCCTTTAAGATCATGCTCCATGTATTCCATGACCATAAAAATGCTATCAAGATTGCTCCCTACAACAACTTCTTTTACATCAACAATAGATGGATGGTGAAAAGAAAGAAGGATGTTAATTTCCCTAAGAGATGTCAGAGGAAAACCTTCTCGTTCTTTCTCCATTTTTACCTTCTTCAGTGCTACAATTTCCCCAGTCTTCTTATCTTTAGCTCTATATACAACTCCATAAGTACCTTCATCTATCTTATTTAATCTTTCAAACTCATCTACACTTCTACAGCCCAGAAGCATGTTTATGCTTCTTTGGGGAGGACCTTCAGGTTCTAGTGTTTCACGAGTGTCATTTTCATTATCAGAATCTGCATTAGAATGACAATCAACATCATGTTCATCATCAATCTCCATGTAGTCATCCTTGTCAGTATCATTGTTAGGATAATCATCCCCGCTCAATGACCTGGCATAAGTCCCTTGTTCATCAGATTCAGATGATCTCCCTTTAGCTCCATCTGAACCTTCTCGTTTAAGGTCTACAAGGTCAGGAGTCAATGACCTATTGCGCAATCTAAAATCCAACTGCTCCAAATGAGATATCTTCTTCCTTCTTTTATACATTTCTTCATCATCTACAATTTCACCTTCATCGGCAGGAGAACTATTCCCAGCAGCCCATCTAGAAGATAAAATATTTCGTGTTGGTGCATAATCATCTTCAATCAACTCAGCTTGATGGTCATTACCAAATTGTTGGTCCTCCAAAGGCAAGGCAGCCAACCCTACAGGAGACTCAGATGCTGAATATCTAGCTGAACCTTCCGCTGTTGTACCATTTCCTGGTGAAGAGCACCTCAAATTCTGATGACTGCTTCGCTTAATGGGAGACATCTCCAAAGCCCCATCAGAAATAACATTGGGAGACTTGCAGATAGCCCTGGGAACAGGTGGTAGGGGAGGGAGAGAGGTAACTACCGGAGAAGCTCTACTTTTTGAAGAATAAGTCACTTCTTTGTCATCCCTATCCCAAACTATTGGAGAAAACTTCCTCTTCTTCTTTTGAGGAGTCTGAATCCCGTTATCTACTCTATCCGCAACCTCATTATCTTTATCTCTATTAAACTGCAATTCAGACTCAGTGGCATCATCAGACCCACTATCGCTAGACAACTCACCTGGTTCCCTTTCTACAACAAACCCACTGCTGCCCGAATCAGTCTTACCTAAAGAGGACCGACGCCCGCCATTAACAACTTCTCTCCCTTTAATATCCTCTTGTCTAACCCTAGCACTATCCCTCACACCTTTGATTTGCTCTTTTTCACGGTTGCCATTCTCAATTATGTCGTATCCTTCTCTAGAATAAGCAAAACCCCTCTTGGAAAATTCATTATCGCGATAATCGTCATGCCTCCCAGCCGCCATTTATGTTTATAAACTACAACAAATAAGCTAACACCTTTTATCCCGATTCCCAACTCAACGCGTTACAATTCTCTCCTAGAAACCCTAATGTTCAACTTCTTTCAAAAAAAATCCCAACGTCAGATCTAGGAGATAAACCTACACTAATCACTTTCGGATCTTTAAAATATTACCACTGCAGCATCGAGATCCAAAAAAAGCGAAAGAAACCCAGCAAATCAAAGGCAAACAGATACGGAAAGCCGAAAAAAAACAAGGAAGCCCTAGAAATTGAATTATTGATTGAGAGAAAGCATAAAAAAAAATCTAGATTGTAAATCCGAGAAAAGGATTATTTGATGACAAACTGAGAGGCGTACCGGCGGAAAACACAAATAGACGGAGGACGGCGAAGCGGGCGTGCGCGAGAGAAAGGAATTTAATTAATCGAACTCTCTTCAATGGAAAGAGATGGACTGCCAAAGAAAGTCGATACGTCACCGCACTGGAACGTTTAATGTCGAGCATATTATTTATTTATTTATTTAATAAAACCACACTTTATTACTAATTTGATCATGTAACAGATATTATTATTATCCAATTTGAAGCAAAAAATCATATTTAATTAAATTTCATTAAAATTATTATATAATTTGGTTGATGTTGATTTAACTTGAAAAATTAAAAAGAAATGTTTGTTTATATTTAATTTTTTATACATTGAATAAATATATTAATTAATTTTTAATTGGAATAGTAAGTATCTCATCCATAAACATATACATAGTATAGTATGAGCAAGAAGAGCACTTGGGTTATTTTCTCTAACACCTCAACTTGTCCATTAAAGACTGTAATTTGCAGGAAGAGTGTATGCGGATGTACCCATATCACCCTCCTAACCACTTCTATGGATGATCCAAACCAATGCAAAATGACTATAGCCATCATTACAAAAGATAGATTTGCCAAAATTCCTGTAACTTTTTGCTGCAATTTTCAAGAATCATTGAGGTTTGCTATATATGTAACAGATATGACTCTTGCAGCAAATACTGCTGTCGATAAAAATCAAATTTCTGAAAACTTTACCATTAGAATGAGCATATCACAAGTAATGCAATTTGCAACTCTGTCCAATTTGTGTAGATCAGAATTTTAGCCATCGAATTAGCTGCAAAATAGAATATCAACTTTGACTGCTTGCTGTTCTCACGATAAAGTGGCCTACCACAGCTGTAGTGATCCCCAGAAACCCACCAGCAATAACCTGCAATCACAGAGTTCCTCATCTATTTATCATCTACAAGGGAATTGGGAATGTAACTACATGAATGGTGTACACACCTGCGGAGGAGTGTGACCAAGAAGTTCTCGAAGCGGTCTGCTTTCAGCCAGAGGATGCTCGGCTGGAAGCTCGTAAACGATTTGATTCAAGACCTGAAAAGGTGCTAGGTTGAGAATATGAAATCAGGGGATCAAAAGGCCAAGAATTGCACCAATTTTGCAAAACGCTATAACACACATACAGCCAAATGAAAACATTTTGATAGAGACATACGCAAAACGAAACAAAGGGTAAAAGTTGTGGGAGAAGGACAAAGAGAAACAAGAGAAAGAAAGGAGTGGGTGAAGCATCAAACCTCTGCTTGTCGTCCAGCTTGTAGTCTTACACCAGTCGCGTCATACATTACCTGCCCACAAAAGTTCTCCACATCAGAGATTTCTCTACATCAAGGGCCGGTTTGGCAATAATGTGTAGGGTAGTGTCGAGTAACTAAGTCAAAACATTTTTTCTTTCTCATATTGATTGATGATATGATATTTACACTGGCTTTCAGAGCATTGAGATGATGCTTTATGGAAAGCTACTCCATCTAGCTTTTTTGAGCTGAACTTTTAGTATTGTATTGGACTTGTCCAAAAAGGATTGCTTTAGTTCATCAATGAAGGGAAGAACTATAGAAAGGAATCAATTAAGGATTGAATATTCTTACAACACATGCTAAGATCAATGCAGTTGCAAACAATGATCCGCCAAAGCCTTCCTGGAATCCAATGGCCATGGCAAGCGCCGTAACGGTGGAAGAATGTGAAGATGGCATCCCACCAGATCCAACAAGTTGTTTGAAATCCCATCGCCTTTCCCTATACCTGCAATGCTAGGAAAGCTTCAGAATCTTTAGAGGAGTTGAACCAACAAATGATTGGAAGATTTGGCAAAATATCAGATAAAATCAACATATGCAGATAACAAACAAGAGACTTTCATATACAGCGGTCACTAAGCAAATCATAACTTAATAAATTCCCATTTTGCCACAATGGGTTGAACACTAAATTCTTGGTCTACAAAGGTATTATAAATAGCTCAAGACTAATTCTTTCCTTGGTTTTTCATCTAGGAAACCCATTAACTAGTGAAGAGAAAATGCCGTACACTTCCCATAACTGTAGAAATTGATGGAAACTAAAAGCTCAAAGTAAATTTACAGTGATGTTCAAGTTAAGTTTTTCGATTTTAGAATCACTGCATTATTGCGAAACGTAAAGCAATCAAATACATATGATTTCTATTGTTGTTATACATGATCAAATTGGGAAAGAAAATGGTTGTCTTGTCGAAACTTCATTTTTCAAATTGCGTTGTAAGACCGGTTGGTATTGTAGTTGACACTGATTTTTCCAAGATCGCAATGAACCAAATTAAAGAGATAAAAACCGAGAAAAATCAGAATGGAAAACGGAGATCCCAATTAAACGATAGCAAATTATATCCGAGAGGAATTTAAAAAAAGAAAAGAGAAAAGAAAGAAATACCATGAAGTGAAGAGCTTGGTAGATTGGGCAAGAGCGAAAGAAACAAGAGCGGCGAGGAGAGGATAATTTCGGGAAAGAGAAGAAGAAGAAAGAGAGCGGTTGAGAGACACAGAGGATGAGGCAGACGCTGCAACAGCCGTCATCGGAATCAAAAGAGAAGAAGAAAAGAAGACTGTTGAATTGAGAGAAAAAATAATTCAAAAATGGGAATAGTGGTAGGGGGTGAGGAGTTATAACTAACGGTCTTCGCCTCCCTCCTTGTTGCTTTAACTGAATATACCCCCTCTGTCTTCTTTTAAAAGCTTTTTTATTTATTTATTTATTATACAATAAATTAAATTACGTGTTAATTAAGCTCTTTTTGAATATTAAAAGGTTTCTGCTGCAATTTTTGTGTGTTGAATATTCCATAATGTTGAATATCTTCTTTGCCAGCTGCCAAGAAAGAAAGTAAATAAATAAATACAGCAGCAGCAGCAGCAGCAGCAGCAAGCAGTGGCTCTGTAAGCCACCAGCCCCTCCAGAATCAAGGCACTCATTTGTCAATTCTGCAAACAAATATTGTTCATTTCAATGGAATTGTTTCACACAACTCATCATCATTTTAAAAATGACTGATGATTATATCAATATGTATTAAAACATTTTCTAACTCAAAATTTGCCCCAGGCTCGGTTAGAAGCCACTTGTATGTTAAGCATGAGGAATCCCTTTTTTTCTTTGATATCTTAAATTTGACTTGGAAGATCATCCCAAAAAATTGAATCTTCTGATTGTTTTTTAAAATCAATAAAGCTGTGAATATTTTCAACCAATCCATCCACATAACAGAGACTCGTAGAAGAGAAGCAAAATTATTGATATTCATCAGGCTTCTTTCATTTCACATTATAATTTAATTGCACGAACAAACACTTGCCTGATTAAATCACTTTCAAGCTTTTCTGCTTCACCTTTCTTATGGATTGATTTCAACAACCCCAAAGAGCAACCAATTTATGAATCTAATATATAACCTTATCCTACCATTGAAAAGGAGGAAACTCCGTTTAGAATTCTTTTAACTAATCTTCCTCTGACTACATAATAAAGGCTCACGCAGATTTACATCTATTCTCTTTCGTGCAAAAGACTAATGTGCAATTCTTCCTCTTCCAATCCTATAGCGACTAATTCTGCTTGAATAGGAAAAAAGAAATGCAAATTATAGCCCCTCTAACGAATGCTCAACAAAAATATAAACAAGAGAAAGGAAGAAAACTCACTTGCAATCACTAGTACCATATTAACTTCACTCTTACTCCTGCTTATTGAAATTCAACACCCAATAGATAAGCCTCTTGCAAGGAAAAGTAACTTGACTTCTGTTTCTCATAGCTACAAGAGATCAGCTCCGGTGGGAGTAAAGCTGATGGGGATTGACTAAGGTTCTTTCCAGTTATTCCACATCTTTCGGCCACATATATCCCTTGTTAAGTAGGATGGCATGTATGCTTACAGTATCAGGAACCTAGATCGGACCTTTCCCGGAAAAATTCATCATTTCCATCTTCGCAGCATCCATAATAACTTGGAAATCTATTTGAGTGTATCTTCCCCTTCATTTGAAAAATGAGGACACATAGTTTAGCATAGCAATATTTGCTACAAGGTAATATTTGATTCAAATGAAATTTATGTGAAAATTCATTGGTAAATCTTAAGCAATTGTGTTTGATTTAAATGAATTTTAAATTTTTATAGTAAAATCTTTTATAAGAATTCATTTACAAATGAAATGAACTCAAAAGAATTGAACCAAACAAATCATAAATTTTATTTTGATAAACAAGTGTAAAAGAACACTAGCACTATTTATATAAATAGCCGTAAGCATTTATGCTTCCGTGTACTTTGGAGGAATGGCATCAGATCTTATAAGGCAAAGCAGTTTACTACTTTATCCAGACAAAAACTAGAAGTGGTACTATTTTCTGAAAAATACCAGAAATGAGATTTGGACCAAACTGTAGATGGATAAGCTGGGCTAGGAATTCCATGCATAATTCTAGCAATGGCTCGGGGGGTAAATTTGGCGTGTAAGTTACTCTGCAGAAAAACCTGTATGCCAAAAAGGAGTCATTGATCGTAATTCCACTAAAGTACGAACTATTAACTTCGTACAGTAGTAATACGGTTAAATCAGAGCATATTTACCTTTATATCTGCTCGCAAAAATGGGCTGCAATGCAAGGAGTAATTGTGTTAGCAATAAAATGATATAGAAATTCGGTAACATAAAAAAGCAACCTTACTAGTCCATTTTTAATAGTAAACTTTTAGTATATGAGAACTCTGACATTTGTGTTTCGTTTTGCTCTCAGTCGATCTTATTGAAGAGCAAGAAGGATCTCAGCCAACCTGCTTTGATGCATCTTATCTGAGATGTCATATCCACCATTTGCCTTAAAGTAATCTAAAATCTTCCTTTGTAAGCAAGGCGTGTGCTGGGAATCACTGCATCCTTGCATCTTCTCACACTTATTCACAGCAAAGGCTGCAGCATTAAACATTGCATCTAACCTTTGCACCTGGTTTTAGAAATGAACTCATGTCATGATCATGAGAGAGCACCAAGGATAGTCTAGTTAATTAGCTCATAATAATATAGCGAATGGCTGTTACAAGAAAATAATCCAAAATGGACTTGCTCTATATGTATCAGAGGCTATACAAGTTTAAAAGTTCATTACTTAGTTCATATCGAATTAAGAAACAAATTTCAAACCAAAAGCAGAGAAGCCAATCACCTTGAATCTTTCAACCTCTGCCAACCATCTCGTAAGATGGGCCGAAATAGCACAAAAATCCTCAGGGACTTTCACAACCGAGTAACAATAGGCTGGATCCTTAACCTCAAACGTTATTTCTCCCTTCAACTGAAATATGTTCACACAGATCTAAGTACAACATTGCATATTCTCATAATCACGTTTCGACTGATCAACTTGACGTTCTAATAACAGATAATGGTTGTTTTTGATGTTTCATCATCACGATTAAACCTCAAGATGTTGACCTCTGATCTGATTTTAAACCCTGATCTCTCAACTCTCGCAAATTGACATCAATAGAATTCTAACATTTTTCTACTCATGCGTCTAGAGTAATTCTCTTTTTATAAAAAATTAATGATAAATTTCTGTCAATTACAGTAAAAATAGCCCTGAACAATTAAAATGAGTTAACCTTTCAAACCTTTAGATCCTGCAAGTGATCTGATAATTCAACAATTGTAACCCCGATATAATTCGCAACAGTAGGTAAGTCAAACACATATTTCCCATGCTTTGCTTCAGACCTGAAACATGATTATGCAAAAAGTTCAATACTCCAAAAGCCCAGGAAATGGTGGAAGATAATTGTTATGTCAGACATACTGACTACGCACTTCTTTAAAATTGCTGAAATCACAATATCTTTGCCGGCTAGCAGCATTGGAGGAGTCTGCATTAGATATTTCTTGTATTAATACAAGGGTACCATGAAATATTACAAACAAATTATTTCCAAATTATCGTTGTTTTAGTCCAAAACATATGGAAGAAAAGCAAGTAATGCATAGAAGACAAACATTTTGTTCAGTTAATTAGGACTGAGACTACGAGGTTCATTTTTATTAATAGCAATTCCAAGAGGCTTGTGATTGTTTTTAATTCATAGAATTATCAAAAGGCTTGCGTTTTTTCTCAAAGCAACAAATTACGATGTCAAACAGGATACCTACTTGAAGGAAGCACGCAGAATTCCAGAGCATATTAGAATCCAAATTACATTTCCAACTAACCTTGTAGAAATTCAAAATACAAGTTACATTAAGCTCCGGCAATAGATGCAAATATTGCACATCCCCCAACTCCAATTGTGTTAAAAGTGTGAGCATCACCTGCCAGAATCAAAAACATAAACCAATGTCGCTTAAACAAATAAAATTGAAGTGCCAGAGAAATTCAGAAAAAGCAATTTTCGTTTCTCCAGTATTTGGTCACTAAGAAACACGTTGATTGTGTAGGCTAAAACTCAAAATTTCTGAAAGTAGATGCAGCGATGGTAAATGGCAAGTACCTCTTCTTTCATATCAAATGAGCGAGATGCAGATTCTTTAATTATTGAGCAGATTTTCCCACTTGTGCAGTTTGCGAACACTTCTGACAGAAATTTGCTTATAGCATATTCGTCTACGCCATCACTGGAATAGAGTTTCATAAATCAGCTCCAGAACTTTAAATTTCAGAATCCTAAATAAATAATGAGGTAACATGCACACCTGTACATAAGACTTCGAAGCTTGTAATAAGTGGTATCATCCAAAAAGAGATGGCAATAAGACAACTTTCCATCCCGCCCAGCACGCCCAATCTCCTGAGAAGCAAAAAAGTTAATTTCATTTAGTGCCTCCAGCACAGAATATCCTTTCTGGAAAGTAGTGTTAAGGAGCATATTTTGACCTGAACATACTCTTCCAAGCTTTCTGGCAAACTATAATGGATTACCTGACGGAAAGTCAAACAGTTCAGAGTAGATTCCTCTAAGATGGGGGAAAAACAAAGGCATATAGCGAATCAACAAAACTGAGAGGACAGATTCTGGACTTACAGCTCCAACATCCCTCTTGTCAAGCCCCATACCAAATGCCACAGTTGCAACAACCTTTATTTCCAAATTTAAGTTAGAAAGAACAGAAATAGCACATTCAGTCAGTTTTCCGTAACTTTTATTATGTACAATGTACATGTAGAGAGCTCAGACATTTTTCTCACCACTCTAATCTTATTGGAACAGAATAACTCCTGTACACGGTTGCGATCCTTAGAAGGGATTGCACTGTGGTAGGTCTATATGTATAAAAGAAGCTCAGTCATCAGATTTCTTATTATGGCAATAAATTACATGAAGCAATCATAAAATAAGCAATATACGATTGAAGTACTAACCTTTGCAGAGATATTGTTATCAGATAAGTATCTGCTTATCATATCAGTTTCAAACTGCAAAAAGTGAATGTGCAGTGTTAATTTTGCTGAATGGCGTGTTGAAAAATATAGGTAGTCCACAGAAACCACAATTTCTGATTTGTAGCCGTTTCTTTGGAGATTTGAACAAAGCTTGCATAAATTCGCATACAGAAAGTAAAAGTTCAGTTAAGGTCAAGAACCAAGAAAAGACCATTTAAATCAATTGATTACCTGGAATTTGCAATAGACAATGATGCTTCGAACCTCCGTGAATGGAGAAGATTTTATCAATCCTAGCAGATCTTTCATTCTATTAAATTCAAGACACTAACCAGTAACCATCACAAATTTACTTACAACAATTTAAAATAAGGAAAAACCAAGCTTGTAAAGAAGCATCTGAACTTGCCTGTTTCCACTCAAAGATACTGACAACTGTAGGTTGTCCCTCAACTGGGAGTTATGAACAAGATTAGAGGAAGGAATGTCTAAAGCAGACATGATAACATTTAAGGTTTTAGTTGTGGCAGTTGCCGTCATTGCTAGAATGCATCCAACTTTGAGACTAGAATGAAGTAACGATGCTCTGAGCCTCATGTATGAGGGCCGAAAATTGTGCGACCTAGTGAGGTATCGGTCACATGAACAAGTTTGTAACATAGCAGACAATGGAGAAGGAACAAAGCAATAGAAACCGAATTAGAACAAAATAAAGCATAAGAAGGCTCACCATTCAGAAATACAATGTGCTTCATCTACAACAAGAAGTGATACGGTAGTAGCAGAAACAATTGACAAGAATTCAGCATTTAAAAATCTTTCTGGTGAAACAAAAAGCACCTGGTATGTATAATACACAAGAAAACATTAGCCAATGCAAGAAACGAGAAACAGAACAACCATGCGATTATCACAAGCTGACAACGGAAAAGATTTCCCCCAACGACAATAAAGCAATAGTTGACCGTGGGAAAATTTTCCCGAACAACAATAAAGCACGGCAGTCAAAAACAAGACATGAATTTTACATTATCTTCTACCTCTTTTCAGGATAATCAGGCTCCTATTATGGTCCAATTCTGTAACTGATAACGCTAGGTCAAAGCTCACTGGTGGGAAACCTAGAGTGCTAATGCTTAGAACACTTGGGTTTTTTTCTAAAAAAATACCTAATGATGTTACGGGAACATAACAAATAAATAAAAACTCACCTTTATGGCACCTTCTTGGACCTGTCTGAGTGTCTCAGCAGCCTCTTGTGAACTCTACATCAGTTGTTTTTCCTCTTTAAATAACCAATTAAATAATACGCCAAATTAAAATAAGAGAGTTCAACGAAAAAAGATAGCAGAAATTAACCTGACTACTGCACAAAAATCCACCTGGAATGGCAGCCGGCAACTGCTTGAACTGATCGATCATCAAGGCCACCAATGGACTCACAACCAACGTAATCCCATCCAAAACATGGGCTGGTATTTGATAACAAAGCGATTTACCAGCACCAGTAGGCAAAACTAACATGGTAGATTTCCCGTCAAGCACCATTCTAATGGCTTCGAGTTGCCCATCTCTAAATGAATCATAACCATACATCAAATTCAACAACTTCAGTAAATTCTCATTACTGGCCTCTTCTTTAACGGCCAAAACCGCCTCCCCAATGGTTAAATTGCTCTCACTATTCTTCACCTTCCGTTGTGAAATCTCAGAGAGTGAACTGTCCTCTGCTTCAACTCTCTGTTTTTTCTTGCGTCCGGTATAAGATTTATAAGCGGACTTTCTACGATGATTCCTGAACTTACGGTTATTAAGTCTTACAAAATTACCTTCATTGCCATTACATTGGCGCAATTTTACCGGAAGTAAAGGTGCATTAGCTCCTATCAAATTAACAAGCTTCTTCGAGACGATAGGATCAGATATAGCAGGAACCGGACGGCTCAGATTGAGCTCGACTGACTCAAAATTGAGAGAAGACTTTTTCATATTTGAGAAGGAAGTTTTGGATTTGGAAAAGTAACCAGCAGGTAGGGTTTCGATAGAGACAGGATCGTGGTTTTGAATGAAAGGATGCCGAATTTGGAAGGGGAGAGCAGAAAGTGGTGAAATATAGGGGTCGGATTCGGGTTGGCGCTCATGTTGAGACAAAGGCTTAGAATGTTTGGATTTATGAGAAGAAATCCGGGTGGCAGGGGGAGGGGGAGGTGGAGGGGAGGGGGGCGGAGTGGCGGAGATGTGAGAAGCGTCGGAATCTGAATCGGAATCCATTTGGAGTAAAGAGAGAGGGTGGAGATGGCGGGAGACATAGCAATTAATAATCCAGAATTTGGCGCCAGAAGTTTGATCATTGTAAAATGTCAGATACACCCTTTGATTATTTATATATAAAATGACTTTGGATTAAATTAGTTATTCTTGTAATAATCAAAATAGTGATAATATTTATATGAATCATTTTTATTAAATGTTAAGATTGTATTGATTGATGCATCATAATATATTATAACATTTAACAAAGATCCATACATATATATTAATTTTATTTTTAAGAATTTATCCCAAAAAAAAACAAACTTCCCATTGAAGCTTCCTACAACCAAATTCATGCCACCATAGAAGCGGCTTGCTTGTAATTCTGGTTTTCATGTCCATAGCTCATGGAATTTTCCGCAGCCAGACCAACACAAAAGTACTGGTTCATCAACTTCTTATTTACAGTTGTTGCTTCGTACTTCAAACCTTCTTTTGACCCTGACGGTCCTCCAATTTCCATGCTCCTTTCTTTCTCCAATACTACAGGCGATTCCATAGATGATCCTGAAAGGGAACTCGAAGGCGATTCACCTGCCAAATACGGCATTGCCTGAATGACACCATGTGTTAACCCTGCTGTGAATTTTTTCCGGGTCGATGGACTCGGAAGGCTTCTTCTGGAAGAGAATATCCTGTTGTTGCTCGAAACGGATGGCACTTTTGAGAATTTCTGCCTAAGTGGAACCGGATGATCTTCCAAACTTGTCGTGGATACATCATACGAGTATGACGAAACATCTTCTCCCAGCTCGGAACTGGAAAATTTCTTATCTTTCTTTGTTCGCCATCGAAGAAGAGATTTCAGGCGCCTTGTCGCATTATTCACAGAAGCTGACTTTCGATCATTCATCGAATTCGGACTTCCACATTCGATTGCTTCACTCAAACATGTATTGTAATCCAAACCCGTTGCCTCATAACACCCTTCAGATGGATTTTCGATACCCGTATATAAGAATATCTCCGCATCAGGAATCCTGAAAGAAGTTCCAGGACTCGTTCCTATACCCTGTCCTCTTAAATGTGAAGCAATGACACTTCTGGTAACATTATCATGACCGTTAGAGATCCCTCCAGCAGAAATCAACTGCTTGATTAAGATTTCAGAAGATGCTGTGCTTGGCCTTTGCTTGAGCAGATCAAGCGGAGTCATCCCATCAGCATCACGAATATTTAAATCGATGGATGGAACGGTCATCAGAAGTTCCACCAGATTAGACTGAATATTCTCAATGACAGCCAGGTGAAGAGCTGTTCTTCCGTCGTTATTCCTGATATTGATGATGTCTTGAATGTTTACAATCTTTCCACTTACAAACTGCTTCACAAGTTCGATCTGCTTATCCACCCTTCGAAAACCAGAGGATCTAAAACCTGAGACAGCCAAATGGAGAAATGAATCGCCATATTTGTTCGTTAGCAAGCTTAAAGTCGGAGCTGCGTGCATCAGAATTTCTGCTACATTCAAGTAACCCCTGTAAGCAGCTAGATGTAAAGCTGTATTTCCTTGATAATCAGTGGAAGTGGTGATGTCAAAGGATTCAATCAGATCCTTCGCTACCTGCAAGTGTATGATGGTCAAATTATTCCCTCCTGACAAATGAATGATGAATAACATAGAAATAGATAAAGTATATTATGGATTGAAATGATAAAAATAAATAAATAATTTTGCCTCAACCGTTAAAAGGAAGACCCACCTCAACCTGCCCTCTTCCTGATGCAGTATGCAAAAGAGTAGAGCCTTGAGCATCTCTATAAGCCAATACGTCAGAGAAATCTCCTAGGAGCTCTTTCAGAATCTCCAGATTTCCACCTCTGGCAGCAGCATGAATAGCTCTATTCATCATTTCCTGTCTAAATTCTGAAAGATTCCCACTTTTCTCCTCCTCCAGATCTTCTCCAGAACTGATTCCACACTGTCTCAGAATAGAGACATTAAGCAAGATCCTGAAAACTTGAGAATTCTTGCTTCTGGAAGCAGCATAAAGAATATCAGTAACCCCATATTCACCTTCTCCAAAAACAAGAAGAGGGTCTCTTTCTAACAATTCATTGACAAATCCCACATCACCGGCTGAAGCCGCTGTGTATAATAACCAACCGCCATAGCCAGCTCTTATAAGAGTATTGTAGCCTTTCTTTGTTTCACATTCCATGAGAAGTTTCTTGGCCACTAAAGCACGGCATTCAGCAACATCATTGAACTGTTCTTCATCATCCCATACTGTTTCAAGGCGGCGAATCCGACGAAGAGAAGTGAGTTTGATCAGAAGATTGGTGTCAAGATGGATAAGCTCTCTCACTAAGTCATAGTGACCATTTGCTGCTGCAAAATCGATGGGTGATGCGTACCACCATTGATCCCCTGTAGATTCCCATCTGAGAGGGAAGTACGAAGGTGGCATTTCTTCAGCCAAGATTCACCAGTAGAAACCAATTTAGTGAAGACCCAATTCAGGTTGTAATAAAAAAAAATGACACGGAATTCAAGAATTGTATAGATATGATCAAATTACGTTGATTGGAGCTACAAAAGCGAAAGTTACAAAAGAGAAGGCGAAAAAGATTGATTCTTTTTAGAAGGGAAAGTTCTAGGAAAGCCGCAAGAACAGAGAAAAGCTTGGAACCAAAGATGAGAGAAAAAAACAGAGAAAAACCCCATTACTGTATGCCCAACGAACAGTGGACATACATAGCCAAGAAAAGGGGCAGAAACAGGGACACACTAAGCAACTACATAAGAATGAAGGTATAAAAATGAAAAGGATAACCTCAGAAGGGAATTTAAGGTCAAAAAACTAAAGAACTAGAGCAGAGTTAAAGAAGAAGAAAGGAAGAGCCCAATCTTTGAACAGAAGGAGTGGTAGGAAAAAAGATAACGAGAAAAGGACCACTTTAGTTATCATCATCTGCGGATTGAATTTTTGCATTTCATTTTGTATTTCTTTTTTCTGGTGGAGAGGAAAAGGGAAGAGGGACTAAAAAGGTAAACATCAAAAAGGGCGTATGGTACAGAGATTAGATTCCCTTGGGGGCGAGAGTTGGCAATTATGGAGGTTATTAGTATCAGTGAACGTGAAATGATTCCATTTTGTGTTCATGTCGTTGCAGGAAAATTATTTATTATTATGGATCAAAATTAATTTTAATTATTTTAAAAATAAATAAATAAATAAATAGAATCATGTCATTCCGAATAAAATGAAAAGGGCATGATTTTGTTGAAAAGGGAAGAAATGCGAAGGAAGCATTAAAATGGAAGTGTTGGTTGGTGAAGAAGAAAGAAAGAAAGAAACAAGGACAAGGATAAAGAATATCTTAGAAGCACAAAGAAAGCAGAAATGTTACTCAAGGCTGCCCTAGTCTTTAAGTATTTCCTTCTGTTTTCTTCTTCCAACTACCATCTTTAAACCCACCAACTACTACTTCCATTTTCCCCTTTAACACCAAAATAATCCTAACCCACTTTTCACATGCAAGTTATACTTATGAAGATGGTTTCTTTTAATGCATGTAATTCATAAGATGGTATCAGAAACCCTCTTACATGTTCGCATTTCTAACAACTCAAAGGTTTATTATGTCAATCAACTGTTAAAACGGTGAATTATATCAAGTATTATTATAAAAGGTGTTGTTTTTCATATAATCTGGTAAATACAGCAGCAACCAATAACCGGCCAGCATGAGCCAAAGCCACCATGTATATACATATGATTTGAAGGCGCAGATAAAGAGGGAGACGAGGAATGATGGGACGGGGGAAGGTTAGTTGAAGGTGTGCACAGAAAACCATATCGGAAATGTGGATTGATTTTCCTGCAGATGGCAGAACTCGGTGAAAGGACAGTGGTGTTTATAAAGAAAGGAGCCGTGTATATATATATATATATATGTTGCACATGATTGGCTTAATGGATAGAAAGATAGCTGCAGGGAGGGACCTGGCATTTATATATATGAGCTTTCACATCAAATAAAGAAAGACATTGGATCACGAGTTGAGTTGAGTTGATGAGCCCCAACACAGACAACAACATGTGAAGTTGTATCTGCAATGTGCGCACCCATTAGTCAAAAGCAAGCAAAGATCATGCACCACATTCAACACTTGCAAATCCTGCTGCCAAATAAAAAACAAAGTTCAAGACACTGAATTATACCGAATGATTCCATTTGCTAAGCCCTTCATAAATGAGACAATATCTGTTTTCAGCTTTATATCTTTCCACTGTGGGGTGTGTATCTCTATACCCATCTTTCTATCCTAACTCTACCCATGACTTCATTATCATTCACTATCCACCGAGCATTTCTTTTTCTTTTATATATCTTTTATTTAATCTTAATCATTAAATCATCATAGAGAGTTATATAGTAAAAATAATCAATCATTAAAACTACTAGCATGTTTCTAGTTATACTATCAACTCCTTCCTTTAGCATGCTACTTGGTAGCATTACATTTGCTTTAATCTTACTGTAAAACGACATGCCGTAGATACCCCTGGCATGCGTTTGCTGCCGTAGCCCAACCATTTCCATCATTGGGCTTGCTAAATGGGTGGAATGTCTTGTAACTTAACTCGCATTTGCAGGCAATTTCCCTATTTAGTGTGAAAAATAATGAAAATGCTTGCTTTGATGTAAAGTGGGAAAATATTTTTGATTTGAGGTATTTTTTTATCTAACTACTAGTCAAAGTGGCAGTTAGATGACATAGCGATTACATTAGCAACGGGAAAAGAGATGTGATGACATTTGTAATTACTGTCATATCAAACTGATACTGAACCGTATGCATCATATGACAACCCATTGTTGGGATGCTACATTCTGACTGTCATTAAGACCAACGATCATATATTCATACAAATATACCCTCTCATTTTTCCCTTCTTCCTCTCTTTCTTCCCTTCTTAAATTTTTTCTCTTCTCCCTTCCATCGCCCTTTCCCTTCCTTCCTCCCTTCATGCTTCACAAACCCTAAATGAAAAATATAGCATCCAATCCTAAACTTCAATCAAAAAATCTCACTCTCTTTTTTCTTATGACATAAATATTAAATCAAAATTTTGTATTAATCTTCAATCTCATATCAAAGGGTAATAGTTTAAGGTGATTTTTTGAATTATGATGTTAAATGTGTATTATTTGTTAATATATGTGTGTTTATTGTTTTGTTGTATAATTATTATTTATTTAGGATGATTATAATTTTTTATTATAGATGTATATTGAAATGAAGTTGTGAAATATGGAAAATTAATTTTCTAAAATAGGTGAAAATAATTTTGATAAATAGTAAAAATGGTTTAAAATAGTGAATGTAAAAATTGGATGGAAAAATTGGGTGGAAAACAGTTAAATAATTTTCTGAAATTAAATTGTAATAATCATAGAAAAATTTAATTATCTTATGTTTAATAATAATTATTTCTGTTGAAAAAATTAAAATAATAATTTTGTAAAAAAGTGAAATGAATAAATTTCAGAATAAAAAAATTAGTAATTTTGGGAAAAAATTAAGATAAGAATTTGTGGGAAAATATAATTTAATAATTATATGGAAGAAATAAAATAATAATTTTTGAATAAAGTTAAATTAATAGTCAAATTTTTTGAAAAAATGAAATAAATAATTTTTGGAAAAAAATTAATTTTGTTATGTTATAGGGAATAAAATTTTTTAAAAAAATTATATTGAAAAAAATGTTTTTGTTATATTTTAGGGTCTTGTATTAAGGTGATATTTTTGAAATAGTTGGAAATATTAAATTAAATGTGTATTTGTGATGAATATATTTGATGTTATTTCTTGTTATTTATTTAGTATTTTATTTAGGATGATTATTTGTTTTTCATAAGTAAATGTATTTATATCATGATTAAATGTATATATATTATGTATTTTCTAGATAGTTATTTTATAATTATAATAAAATTTTGTTGATTATTGTTAGAACATAAGTTTTGAGTGTTGTATCACGTGTGGGTCAATTTAAATTATTTGCAATTTTCTAAGTGTTTTTGTATTTGGTACGGGCGTACCACTATTGGTACGGGCGTACCAACTATTGTAAGTGAGTGGTACGCCCAGACGGCTGGGTATACCAAGTGTGTATTGTTTCATTGGTTTTGGTGCAAGCGTACCATTGGTCGGTACAGCCATACGTCAACTCGCAGGTATTTAGTTTGTCAGTAAACCTGCTTCGGTACGGGCGTACCAATATGTGGTACGGGCGTACGCGAACTCGCAGGAAAATTTGTTTGTCAGGAAACTTGGGTTGGTACGGGCGTACCAAGTGATGGTACGGCCGTACCACAATTCCCTCCCATTTTCTAACGGCTAGTTTTGAATCCGTACGGGCGTACAAATACTGTACGGCTATACGCGTCTTAGAAATTAGGTTTTAAAATCTGAGAAACGGCTAGTTTCATATATACAACTTTCATACTTTCTTTGCTAACGAAAATACACCTGCAGAGCTTTCATTCTTGAGCTATTCTCACCTGTTACAAGTAAGTTTCAAGCTTGCTTCTACATTTGCTCTTTGTGTATAATTGTAATTTTTGAGGGGTTGGTGTGAGATTAATCCATTGGGGATTATTGTGTATTTGAGTTGTTTGTAAGGATTGAGATTGTAAAGGTTAGAGTGTAAGCCTTGAAAACACTGGGGATTGGATTCATTTGTGAATCCTTTTGTTGTAATTGATTGAGACTTTAGTAGAACCCTAAGTTGAGACTTAGGAGAAAGTGGACGTAGGCAAGAGTTAGCCGAACCACTATAAATCGCACGTGTTTCCAGCGCTTCTTGGAATTTCATTTGGTATCAGAGCATTAGTTCTCATTTTTAGAAGAAGTAAAATTCTTGAGTGAAAGATCCTATGGCAACCGAAAGTCAATCCTATACAAGACCCCCTTTCTTCGATGGAACTGATTATCCCTATTGGAAACATCGAATGGAAGTGTTTTTGGATAGCAATGGATGTGAGCTATTTGATATGCTGAGGAAAGAGTACTCTCCACCTACAATTATAATTGAAGGAGTTGTCTCTCTTAAGGATAGAGACAATTGGTCACTTGAAGAGAAGAATGCAAATTGCAATAATAAGAAGGTGATGAACATGCTCTATTGTGCTATTAGCAGTGAAGAATATGGTCGGGTATATCATTGTGTCACAGCTAGGCAAGTTTGGATTGCCTTAGAAACACATCATGAAGGAACCAACCAAGTTCGCACCAAGAAGATTCAACTGCTCACACATGATTATGAATTATTCAAGATGAATGCAAGAGAATCAGTTTCAGAGATGTATAATCGACTTATGATGATTGTGAATGGTTTAATGAAGCTCGGCAAGATGTACCAAAGAGAAGACATCAACAATAAAATCTTGCAAGTTTTACAGAAAAAGGATTGGGAGGCTCGAGTAACATCTATCGAAGAAGCTAACAACTTGTCTGCTCTATCTACGGATGTGCTTCTTGGAAGACTCTTAACACATGAGATAACTCTCAAGCAAGGAGTTGAGGAAGATAAAAGACGGGGCATTGCACTCAAAGCAACTAAAGAAGAAGATTCCTCCTCAACTAGTGAAGGAGACCTAGAAGATGAGGTGGCTCTTCTTTCCAAGCGAGTAAAGAACTTCATCAAGAGGAAGAAGAACGAAAGGGATGGCAAGAAGTCATTTGAGCCAAGGAGAGACTTCAATCGAAGGGACTCCAACCGTAGAGACATCCCAAGGAGAAATCAAGTCACGTGTTTTGAGTGCAATAAAACCGGACACATGAGGAATTAATGTCCACTCCTCAACAAGCCATCCAAGCCCTTCAAGAAGAAGGCATTAAAAGCCACATGGGATGATGATACCGAATCGAGTGAAGCAATGTCCCATGATGAAGGAGTCACCAACCTGTGCTTCATGGCGATCCTACATGAGGATGAAAAGGATGAGGTAACCACATCATCTCAACCTTACTATAGTAATGATGAATTAAATGATGATGATGATGATTGTGGTGCATTAGAAGCATTAGTAGAAAAGAACAATCTCTTGCTTAAAAAGTATAAATCACTTAAGCAAAAGCATGCATGCATCATTAAGGATAAAAATGTTTTGCAAAATGACTTTGATTTAGGAAAAACAAAAATTGAGGGTCTTGAAAAGGAA